>JAOWCC010000577.1:98273560-98476091 GCA_030867875.1 Actinernus sp. WN-2022 | reverse complement strand
GGGGGGGGGGAGTTAAATACTAAAACTATGGAGTGTCTTGATGAACTGATGGAGATGAAAATAAAAACAAAGGAAAGAAGAAAACGAAGAGGGGCTTGTTAAATGAAGATGAGCTGCATTATACTGTTGACGTTACTGCCTATGCAGGGATTATCAAAGTAAACTCTTGAAACACTTACTCAGTCAGGAAATACCCATCTCACAGAACAGGTCATTTGCTAATTATAAGTAATAGCATGACATGAGGGAAATTTGCGATTAAATTTCCCCGAGAGCCATACCATGATCCCCTCGGTTTCCTTTTTTTGTCAGGGACATTTAATCTCGAATATCCTTCATCAGCATGCATACTTTCACTAAATCTCCCTCATTCACCATGCAAGAGGGAACTTAGGAGAGCATGCGCACTGGCGAGGAGACATCAAAGTCCCCCTGACCGCATCGGGTTAGAGTGAGTACTGGCTGAGTACTACCGTAGAGTTCCGATAGTAACGACCCCCCGAAAGTAACGACCCGCCGAAAGTAGCGACCCCCCGAAAGTAGCGACCCCCAAAGGCTGCTAATTCCGAAAGTAACGAGGGTCGCTACTATCGGAACTCTACGGTATGTCATCTAACTCTACGGTATGTCATCTAACTCTACGGTATGTCATCTCGGTATGTCATCTCTGTTGCCGACAAAACAGCAACAACACAAAGGAAATCGCTATCAAATGCATTTTGTAGAACGTAGAATAGCGGTAACAGCCACCAAATACGGTAAATATTGTGAGATAAACATTGATTACAGCTGATATCTGGAAACCAGACAATTCGAAGTTAAATTTTCCTCAGCAGAGCAGATTTAGTTCAAAATTCTATTGTTCATGTCGATTCTGTCCCCCTCATAAATTAATATGGCGCTTAAACGGGGTCAAAATTATCAGAATGAAGAACGAAACAACTAACTGTTAAATGATATAGTTAACTGACAGTGGTGATCTAATTACCGCTTGTGCAATGAAAGGACAAGACACAAATGATATAAGCTAAAGACAAATGATCTAGCTACCAACGTCGAAATGATTCAAACAAATCTGGAATGGAATATATGACTAAACACAACCCATCTAGTGATCAACATCTAAATGACACGAACAACACACTAATGGGATGAGCTGTAATGAAATCATCTAGCTTCATTTTGACGAATGGAGTATACTGAACACACATGACCTAGCCAAAACACAAACGATCTGGCGACCGATTTCGAAATAACACAAACAAATCTCGAACGATGCAACCAACATATATTCAGATTAAACTATAACGAAATAATCTAACCAGTTTGAGAATGGAAAGGTGTACACACAAGCAATCTAGCTATCGACGTGCCACTTAGCTGCTTAGCGTAGGGTCAATTGGAACAACGTACAGTGGAATGGAACAGTCTACTGGGGTCTTTGCTGTTACCACAGGCAGCCCAGACTCGACATATGTTTCCCGCTTATTAGTCTGTTGGGTTACCTGTGGTATGTTTCATAAGCGATCTAGGAAGAGCTTATGAATTGCTCCTTGTGAATTCTCTTTTCCGATTCCTACGAAATAAATCTTCAAAAATAAAGATTGATACTTAATGAAGTTGTGTGAGTGGTTTTGAGGCGATTTTGGGACTTCTAAAGCAGTTTATTAGGCCTCGAAGTTTTGACGGTTGGCCGCGTGGCTACCTCAATTAGACACAAATATACACAAGGTATGCAGCTTTGAGTCGCTTATTATCGATGTGACCTCACTCGCCGCCGAAATTCGACAAGAAATTCAAATCAATTTCGCCTTTGCTTTCGGCACACAAATCCAGAGCTGTGTAAGCACTTCTCGTCCACGTTTCAGGCCAAACGACGTGAAAACGGCCTGGATCGGAAAATAAATCCCGAATTCAAATCAGCGGTAGACATCGCAGGCGACGCTTTCAAGATGCGTGGGCATGGCAACTGAAACTTTTTGAAAATACCCCTCCCCACTAAGAAGAGTTGTCATGTACTTCAAGCCAACCTCGTTCCATCTTGGATCTGACCGAGAAGACCCTGGTCACGAGGTTGACTTCAAGCAGAACGGAGGTGCAAAACAATTTTCCTTAGTTGGGTGTGGTAATTACAAAAGGCATCGCCTGTGATGTCTACCGCTGATTTGTGGACCGATCAAGTTGCAGATCGTATACCGATGGATATATTTTGAATTCGGGATTTATTTTCCTATCCAGGCCGTTTTCACGTCGTTTGGCCTGAAACGTGGCTGAGAAGTGCTTACACATCTCTGGATTTGTGTGCCGAAAGCAGAGGCGAAATTGATTTGAATTTCTTGTCGAATTTCGGCGGCGAGTGAGGTCACATCGATGAAAAGCACCTCAAAGCTGCATACCTTGTGTATATTTGTGTCTATGAGGTAGACACGTAGCCTGATTTTCAGACGGTACGAGGTCGTCTGCTCATGTTCCTGACGTCATAATTTGAACCAATCAGAGCGAACTTTACACTTTTGGCAAAGTCTGGAATTTAAGGAATGTGCTCGCATATTTTTCTAAATGACGTTGGGGTAGCCTGAACGGGAGGAACGAGCAAGAGGAGACGGCTGAAATTCAGGCTAACGTTGGGGAAGAACTTGAGCAGTGTGTCGACCGAAGTTGTAAAGTTTTCAGCATTTCGAATCTGCATTCAGAGCAGAAGAAATCACTGATTGGAATCGTTCATTCATCGAAATGATGTATTTGTGAATCTATGTACGGGCTTTGGTAAATCACTAATCTTCCTCCGCTTATAAATCTCATACATTTAATAGATCTGAAACATTCTCCTACGTTTTTGGCTTTTAGAAGACCAAATCTTTCATGGAATATTATGATTTTTCTGCAGGAGTGAACACACATACTAGGTATGTTATGGAAAAAGTTTCATGGGTGAATATTTTTGTTTTCAGAATTCTGAACACACTTCCGTAAGTTTATGTACGGCAATGGCATCTAGACTTTGCACAAAAAGTCCGGTTAAAACAATCTCTGATACCCCCAAAACGGAGTAATTGCAGAATACCCCCTCCAGTGGTTCATTAATAATTCATTTCTCAACTTTTTCATCACAAACCTTTTAAAAACCTAACCCTGAAATAAAAAACTAAAAAACTAACCATTTCGACCCAAAATCATTAATAGAACGAGTTTAAATACACCTGAACTAAAGTGGAGAATTTAGCGCAGTTTTCAAGCGATCTTTTGAGTGGAGGGGGTATTCTGCAACTTAAAGCCCAAAAAACTACACTAGGACACCTTTAGGGTCTTGTGTGACTAATCGGCATACATATCAAGTTTCAAAACGTTTTAAAAATAAAAGTAAAAGCGTAAAAGTTCTAAGATCACAGTAATAAACTTTACGGCATGGAATTGAGGCTGATATTTCTTGTATGCATTCTCATAATACTGCACGCAAACTTCCGTTTAAAAAGTTGCTGCTCTCCAAATAACCACAGCAGCTCAAACAGGATACCATTCTGAGAAATCTACATATTTAAGTTTGAAGCTGCAGAATGTTATTTTCCAGTGCATGGAAAGCTGATAGATTCTAACTAGTAAAAGCTGCTTCTGTACGACTGTTCTACACAAAACGCTTCAATTCTTACGCGTGTTCGTATTGGCTTATTGTAAAAACAAAGGTTAATGACGTCAGGAACATGAAAGCAGACGGGGATGGGAGAAAGTGAGCGGACGACCTCGTACCGGTCTGAAAATCAGGCTAGTAGACACGCGGCCAACCGTCAAAACTTCGAGGCCTAATAAACTGCTTTAAAGTCCCAAAATCGCCCCAAAATCATTAAGTATCAATCTTTTATTTTTGAAGATTTAATTCGTAGGAATCGGAAAAGAGAATTCACAAGGAGCAATTATATAAACTCTTCCGAGACGCTTATGAAACATACCACAGGTAACCCAACAGACTAATAAGCGGGAAACATATGTCGAGTCTGGGCTGCCTGTGGTAACAGCAAAGACCCCAGTCGACTGTTCCATTCCACTGTTCCAATTTTTTCAATCAGTCAGGTTTTGGAGAAGAGTAGCTCTCGGTGAGCCCTTGCCCTTGCTAAGATGACCCCTTCAAGGTAGCTATCGAAGGTCGTAAAAGCCTTCTCATTCTCATAGTTCTGCTAAAGATCGTCATACCTGTATACAATCTGTATACCTGTATACATACCTGACTTGTAATGATTCGCTGATTTTTATTACATGATATATATCAAGTCAATAAAGTTTAATTTTAAGTAATAGTAACAAATATGCATTGTTATTATTGCCGTTCTTTTTTCAGTAGAAGTTCGCATTGTGTTACTACACTGTATGTGAGTCTACGTGGGCATACTTCATTATTGAAGCATTTTTTTAATCGCTAATATAAATCATCATTTTGTGTGAACATAGAAAATCGATAAGGAGAAAAGAGTTATTAAAGGGAAAAAAGACAAATGAATGGCAGAAGGTAAAAATGATCGCCAAATGCAACTGAAAACTAGAAAACGCACAAGATCCACACGACCCAGGAAACCCACACGACCCATACAACCTAACCATCCAGAAAACCCTAACCCTGAGAAATATCTAAACCAAACTGACGTGACGTCACTGGTGTATTTCTAGACCAAGACCTATATATATTTTGTGTAGCAGGTTTGTGATGTCACTGGTGCGTTTTACACCAAGCATAAGCCCATTTGTGTCTTGTCCTTTTCATTGCACAAGCGGTAATTAGATCACCACTGTTTTAAGAGGGGCTGAATGGGGTTAACTGATAACTGAGAAATGGCCAAAAATATTACTGTTAACTGAGAATTTTACCTTTTTTTAGCTGTTAGCTGATATTTGTGAGATAGCTGTTACCTGATATTTCATTATTTTTTATTAAAATGACGTAACGTCACATGCTATTATTGGCTTTTCGGATGGTTTTCGACAGATTTGATCCAGTTGATAATAGTCAAATATTAAACATGACACAAAATGTAGTGTTTGATGTTGAATTAGTGGTTATTATTCATTTCATACCAGCAAATATGTATTCAAATCAGGTTAGGGTAGTCTTTTTATATAACTTAACTGATAACAGCAAAATTTAACTGATAACTAATAAATAGCTAAAAATTTAGCTGTTAACTGATATTGGTACCCCCCCATTCAGCCCCTCTTTTAACTATATCATTTAACAGTTAGTTGTTTCGTTCTTCATTCTGTAAATTTTGACCCCGTTTAAGCGCCATACATAAACAAGCCGTGATGTCATAATGATATAGGGCAATTGATTGTAGCGACTAGGCGGGAATCTGGGTCTGATTGGAGCGAAACTCTAGCTCTCTGAATCCAACACGGTTCAAACTTCAAAGCCAGAAAGCGATCAAACGCTTTAAAAGCAGTTTAGAGAATCTAGATTGTTTCTGAAGAAATGGAAGCGAAGGTTCTTTCAGATATCGCAAGAAAACTTGGTATTTATTCGGCTGATGTGGTGAAGAAAGCTGCTCGAATTCGCTCGATTAGTAACTACACGAGAAGAGCGGTTTGAATCACAGGGAGCTCACAACATGAAAAAAATAAGGATTAATAGTATGAAACTTTATCGCTAGTGAAATGATAATAAACAGCCATTAAATTTTACGTACCACATCAAATGTTGTCTGAACTAAAAAAAATGTTCTCGCTGAAATGCGGCTTGAGGGCTCCAAGACAGCCAAGAAACAACAGATCGACAACAAACCTTTTTTTTTTCATGTTGTGAGCCTGGGCTCCCTGTGTTTGAATCCGGCAACACCAATCCAGCATCGCATCCTGCCAAACCTTATTCATCAGATTCAGATGCCGCTCTTCTGCTTACTTAATTCATGTATTTACATTGTGTTTAGTTCGGTGCATGAAAAGTTCACCGTTGTGAAACGGGCCAGTAAGTGAGCTTAATTTTCTTAAAATTTCTGACCAACGAGTAAAACCAAGTACAGTAAAATTCTAAAAATCCAAGTTACAAACTTATCGCAAAATATTACAGTATCCTCTGTAGTATTTGAATCATTGGCATTAATTTCAGGACTGTGATAGTGACGGCGATGATGCATGATGGTGATGATAGGTGAAGCAGTTGAGGAGGAGGAGGAGGAGAGCATTTCCAACCTTTTACACACCACAAGATTCGGCCGAGTTTGCAGGACATGGAAGTGCTGCAGATTTTGTATGACTCAATAATTTTCTGCAGATTTTGTATGACTCAAGAATTTTCAGATTTTCTTGTATTTTGCTAGTCGAAAGATAGTAAAATAAACGAGCCAAAGTTTGGACCATTTCAATGTATTATTGGTGGCTTTTGTAAATGCATGAACAGCTTATTTTTTACGCAGATGTGCACTTGCGTATAGGCACACTACGCCCCAGGTAATTTGCCGTTATTTAATACTTCTCTGAATAGCTGATTGGTATCCCACCTTAATGAATGTTTCGACAGTTATTATTATTATTATTATTATTATTATTGTTATTGACAGTGTAGTGAACACTCCTGTGTCCAAATTGATTCCTATTCCTATGATGGAACAAATTCACCGATTGGAAGGAAGGGAAGGGAGGGTCATAATGTTTTGGGCTGATGTTTTGGGGAGGGCCAATATTTTTTTGGCTGATGTTTTGGGGAGGGCCAACATTTTTGGGTCCTCGTTTTAGATATTTTACCCCCCCCCCCCCCCCCCCCCCCCCCCAGTAATTAATGACAGCTCCCTTACCACCCGGCTTACAAATTAAATATACCGAGTCCGTCCATGTTGAATAGAGGCTTTCCAACGTAACAAAGTGAGTTGGAAAGCGTCTTCATTACGGCACGTAGCTATTTGTTTATCACTTACTGTGATAGTTCATTAGTTTCTTTTCTTGTACATATATGTTTAATATTCATATTTGAGGTATATAAAGACCAATCAGTTTAGAATTCTTTCTCTCGCTTGCTGGACAGCCACAAGTTAGCCAAACTTTAGTTTTAATGTTTTAAATTATTATTCATGAAGATATAACCATTTTGGCTTTAGCCCTCGGAGCCTTGTACGATTGCATTCGGTCGAGGAGTACGTTTCCAGAAGTTTTTCCACGTAGCAAGACGTGGTTTTTTACGATGGTTTTTCGTACCGGGCAACGTACATTATTTTCTTTAGATATCGATTTTTCCGTATTATTTGATTTAAGCAAGTGAAAAGCTACTTATTATCATGTGATTACGTCATTTGATTGTGCAACCATCCGTTTAGGATGATGTGTGGTTATGGAATGTTTTCTCTATTCCTTCATGTCCTGTTAAATCATGTCCTGTTAAATATTATGATTTTGTAAAATTAGTACTATGTAATGATTTGTAATACCGTAGTTTATTAAAGAAACCGTTTGCTGCTGTCCACCAGGCATCCGGCACTGTCACACTCCACTAGTTGTAGTGTTATTATGATTGTGTACGCGTTGGGCGTGTTGCGTAGTATAGGAATGAACGAATCATGCCTTTCCCTTTGCATGATCAAATCCTAAATCGTCAAACATACTAATCGGAAAGTATGGATATATTTCTAATTGAACGGTACTAGTGGCTCACATTAAAAGCTCTCCAAATAAACTTTAACCAATTAAGAATGACATTTAAAAAAATGTCAAACAGCTGCGAGATTACATAAGCAATTTCTGATAATTTTCTCGATATTTTGCTTTTAACATACGTCAGCCATCTTCAGTCCTGAGAACTTTTCCACTACGTACATTTTATAGTTTTTCTGAATTACAAACTTAAAACCTTTTCAAAATTGCAAAGTGTCTTTCTCCGAAACTGATGAATTAATCGAATTTCTTGAGGATTAGTTAAAAGCTTTCGAAATCAAAGAAATATTTTCAAAACATGGTTCAGAAGATTTTTAGGTAGACAAAGTAATTTTATTTGCAAGACTAAATGTAGAAGTTTATAAATTAGTATGATCAAAATATTGAGTTATTAAGCGAGAAACTCAAATTTCTAAATATATTCTTTGGTAATGGTAATTTAAGTTCGACTATTTACGGCTTCGCTGCTAATTGAGTTTCACTGGAGTTTCGAATCAAATCATTCGCTTCGCAAATGAGAAGATTCGCATTGTTTCGCATCCAATAGAAACTTCATTTTAAAACCGGGAACCCTTTGACTCGAATTGTGTTTCCCCATAGCAAATCAAAACAACACACAATAAATTTGATTCAAACACAATTAGAGTTCACACCAGGATAAAAACTCCCTTCGTCGTAAAATCTTGAAATATTTTACTGAAAAGACATTATACCGAAAAATACCAAATGCCGAATGCCAAGAAAGCCTGGAAATCTACGAAAGCGAAGATGAAAAGTGTTATTCCGGGGTAAGCAAATCATTTAGTTGAGTTCTAAATCGATTTGATTTAGGTATATATTCATGAAGATTTCCGTCGAGTACTGATGTAAACCTGGTTTTATTTACCCTTTCGAACTTGGTATTTTTAATAGTGAAAGAGTGTGGATTATTGGACGGAAATCTTGACAAACAGTCGCGGTTTTCGGTTTGGGGGAAATAGAAATAACTCTTCATATTAAGCCATTGTTTTACAGTACAGTTTCGAACGGATCTCTAACAACAAATTAATGAAACAGAGCTCCGGTTTCCGATTTAGTTGAACCGGCGATTCAAACTGAACTTGTGATTTTTCGGGCAGCTGATTTCGACAGACAAATGCAAGGAATTCTCCAAATATTTAGAATATTCGCCTGTTATCCAATTCATCTTGCCATATTTTAGATTCTTAACTCGCGACAACCATGTTTCCCACTTCACAAATGTAACTAAGGGTTTTATTGGCTTTCTGTATAGTAAGTGTGAACTGACGAGTAGGTACTTCGGCGTTTCAACCACAGTATCTGTTAAAAACTTGCCGGCTACATAATTACCAGATTATTGTGTCAAAACCTTCCGTGTGGTTGCGTTTCTGTTTTCCTTTTATCTCAGTTTATTGCTCTCTGTAATCCCAGCGTAACCAAACGTTTGTTCGAATAAAACAACTGCTTTATACATTGGAAATTCTAGCAGTACTCATTTTCGCGATGTAGAAATAAATTTACTCAATATTCTTTCTATAGTCAGGAAACGGAACGATATCGGTGCGTTTTAGTGCTAGAAATGATATCATATTTAGTAAGACCAAACTGAAATTCTTCGGGAACCACTGTATAGTAGCAAAGCCCATAGTAAGGTAAAATATTGACCACTAGTCCACTTTTCACCTGATTTTTATCATCTTAAGCTTTTTTTCTAGCACATATGGTGCTGGAAATTGCCTAGAATTTTGAAAAGGCAATTTGGTCAAATTACCATCAACTACTTTTCTCGGCTTTAGAATCTTATATTGAATTGCCCAACTGGAGTAACCAACTACTAAATGAAATACCTATTGAGCAATATGGCCTCGAAAGCTTTGGGATTAATCTTTTGGCCATGCTGTTGTTTTCCGTGCTGTCAAAAAACTAGAAAACAAAAGAGTACTAGTCAAACTAGTTCTACCGAGAAACTGTGCGGAGGAGAATATTGTCCTTTATTTAAAGTATTTGGAGCGAGGTCGACTGAAACGATAGCCATCATAAGGTACGACTAGATAATCATGTTCCTATATTAACGCTTCTTTATTTGGACTGGCTTGATTTTGAAACTAAAATCTAATAATAATGTTTAAAAATTGAAGTAGAAAAAAGTTGTTGCAATTTTTCCCAAGCGTTTTGTTATCTTGTGCTTTGAACTTATTTCCAAAGCAGCTTTTTACTACGGCGTGTTAAGGAATTCTATTTTTAATGTTAGTCAGTTTTAGATATAATTTTCCTTTGGTTTACAAAGAAATTTCATTGTTAATATTAGTTATTGTTATTATGTAGAATTTCCAATGCAAAGGGTCGTAGCGAGATCCAGAGGGCTCGCTCTGATAGGCCATAAAATCCCACATTCCAATTTGTGGCCAATCAGCAACGTTGTTATTTATGACCCTTTTCCCACACAAAACAAAAAGTGTTTGGCGTCCTGTCGAGTCCTGTCAATGTGGTGCGAAAAAATTCTGCAGGCCTTCGGTCGTCTTCTGTTTTGTAAGTTTAGGTCGACCTTCTTTGGAGTGTGAATCTCCGTACTGATTTCACATTGCCAGATGCTTTATAAGTTTCTGAACTAAAATATAATACCTACGCTTTCACTTTGTTCATCCATGATTTATATCAACAAAGTGCTGTTTTATTTTGTGCTTGTCAACAATTATTCACCGAAGTGGAGATGAATATAGGTGAAAATTTACCGAGCTTCTTCGGCGAGGTAAATATCCACCACTATTCACGATACTGAGGTGAATAATTGTTTTAGTATATACCACACTACAGGTGAATAGCCAGCACCAAATAGTTATTTTATTTTCTGTCAAATGGACAAAAACTCACGCGAGGTGATCGCTGCTTCACTCGGTGGTGAATATGAAATCATATTCACTGTTTGAGTCGCCAATCAGAGGGCACGAAAAGTGATATTCGCTGGTGTGGTATATACTAATGAACATTAAACGCACTAATTATAAAATAAGTGTCATTGTGCTTAATTCGTTGATGTTTCAGTGAATGCCACGCAGTTACTCGTGCGTGTAATCCAGTTAAGATTTCTTATAACTGGTCTTTACAGTAAGTGTCCCCAGGGGCTCTTATTTCCTTCTCCCCCGCCCCCTCTCCCTCCCCCTCTGTCCCTTTTTTGCCCGTCGCCCACTAACTGCCCATGCGTACCACCGAGTCACCGACCACTGATGCGAATGATAAGAACTTCAAGATGTTTTGACATTACACGCAATACGTATTGTTCAATCAGTTCTCATGTTGCGGAAAAAGACGCCCGGCATTTTCACAAATATTAGATTTAATTCTTTTCAAAACACACAGCCTTAAATAAAAAGCGCTGCGTTAACAAATGCTGTTGCTGTTGCGCTAATTAATGTCTCAGTTATTTCCGAATTTTTCGTTTGAGAAATAGTTGATAAACACCAGTAATGTTTTGGTTTGAATGTTATCTGTTAAACGAAATGAACCCGCAGTGAGTTAAGTTAGGCTTTCAAGTTTACTAGCAGTATAGTAGAATTGGCTGTTCTAAAGTGATCTCTCATTTCCTTGCGGAGTTCGCCGAATAAGGCTTTTAGTACAATTTTTTTTTCAACTCCTGTTTGGCCAAGGTGAAGTTTCTGAATGCGCTGAACGTTAGGTCCAGGTATTTATATGAAGTCACATTTTTCCAGAATTAAATTATTAAAGTTAAAAGTATAATTATTCATGCTTTTCCCCGTGTTATTAAAAATCAAAATTTTAGTTTTATCCATATTAACTGCCAGATTATTGAGGCTACAGTAGTCATTTACTTTATTTATGCATGCATGCCTTGAGCAGAATTTGCAAGTATCACTAAATCATCGGCTAACTGCCAGGCTTGTTTTGTATGTTAATTTTATACGAAGTGGAGGTTAAGGGGGAGGGGCTTAACGTCCAAATGACGTTAAGAAAAAAAAATTGTCGACGAACCCTAAATTTACTACTCTGTAAAATATTGTGCAAAATGTCTCTACATTTGTACATTCCTATTCTATACTCTTATACTCCACAACCATAACGAGTAGATACATTGTGCACTAAGTATGAAGGGTCAAATTGTAGACGTCTTTCGATTTTGAAACATACGACTGCTTGGTACTTTCTCTTGGAGTATTCACGTACCTTATTAACTTTCTTCTACCGGTTTTTTCGTTTGGCCACTGTTTGTGGTTTTCTTTCACTACTTGCTAGACAGTATAAATCCCACGAATTCCTACTACTTATACCAAGCAATCCAGTATATTGTTTTACCCCTGATGAGAAGAATTATACTCATTGTCTGTCAGTCTCACAATCTTATGTGCTCTACTCGTTATACCCTGTTAAAAAACGAGCTCGTTTTTATGTTTATATTTTATCACCCGGATTCTTTCATTATATATTGTTAACGTATTGTCTTTGTAGATGGCCGTATATTTATTATTTTTAGATTAACTTGTCATCTCATGTCACGTTATATATCTTCTTTATATTTTTTGGTCAGGTTTTTTTCGGATTGGGTTGCCTGTGGCGCGTGGTAAAGATGGCGGCGAGGACAAAAATTCTGCTCCTTCCCATTTTGACCGCGCACCACAGGTAACCTAATCAGGGGAAAAACTTGACCGAAACAATTACAGAAGAGCCGGCAGGCAGACTAAATGTTATATATGCCATTTTACAAACATTTTAAAGACTTTTTACATTATGATAGTTCTTCAGATTAATAGACCAATTAAGTCTGTAAATGGTTGGATTTCTCTAGTGACACTGTATAAGGTCCACACATACGATTTTCTTTATGAGTGACATACAGAATCGCGATGTAAATATTTCCTTTAAACTTTAAGAAAAATGGTAGGTGAGATTTCTTTCTTGTATTTATTTTCAGTAAAAGCAAGAAAGAAGGTGACAAAGGGAAACACGGAACAGGAATACCAGGTAAGTACTGGGTTGATTAGAAAATAGTTTTACATATTCGTTACCCATGAATTTGATGGTAGTGGAACTGAGTGGAGTGCAATTTGATTTGAAACTATGACTGATTACAAAAGTGCATGACCATCATTCCATTATAACTGTTGCTGGTTAAAACATACTTCAGGTAAATTGATTTTTTCAACCTAGTTTATTTTGGTTCAACCTAGGTTATATTGTTCAACCTAATATATTTTGGTTAGATATCAACCCGATGTTGAAACCGTTTGACATTGCCTTTCAGCATTTGTTGAAAGGCGTTGAAAGCATGTTGAATAGAGTTTGAATGCGTTCAAACTTTGATTCAGCATCTCTCCAATATTTAATAACTTCTATTTTTTCGGATATTTTGAAACTATTTGACCCGTTAAAGATTAACTTGGTCAAACTGTTTCAAGATCGGTCCAACATTTGTTGCCGATCATGTTGAAGGATGTTGATAGCATGGGTGTCAAACGGTTTCAACGTTAACTGTTTGTCCAAGGCTTTGCTCAACCGTAAGACAACATAAAAACCTTTATTATTTCAAAATTTACAATGGCCGGCCATTATTTTCAAAAAAGTGGCAACAAATGAGCTTTCTCTGTTTGCTTTGAAATGGCTTCTCGAATATTTGGATAGTTTGTCAGGTTCCTGCCTTTTGATTGGTTTATAATTAACAAAATAATGAAACTAATTTACACCGTAGCACTATTTCCAACCAGTAACTGAGATTGCAGGAAATCCCCGTGATCACATAGGTTCTTTGATTATTTGTAAATCGCTATTCTAATATTTTAGAGGTTGTAATATTAAATTTCAGCATTATGCTGCTATTCGGTAACCAACCCTCTCAGTAATATAATTTAAAGATTAACATATTTATCCAAGGGCTCTAAGACAAAATTAGCACGTTTTTTTATTCATTCCATTCGCGATCCGAGGGTCAGTCATGTCAATGAACATTGATCATAAGCTTAGAATACCGTTGAAAATATCATGTTTTCTCGTAAAAGTTAATGAGCTATCGAATTAAAGGACTTATCTTTTGTCGTAATTTGATTGTTTCTGATTCATTCATAAGCTTCGAATTCCACTAAGTTATAATTATGATATCATTCCTTTCACGGCGACGGCCCAAATGCGTCCTATTCAACTCAAATCGCTCAACCATTAATGGATGTCAGTTAATAAGTTGATCATTAACCCGCCCTGCACTGAGAGAGAAGTGGAGGGCGCGGAGCTTATGAAGAAGTCAGAAACAAGCAAATTACGACAAACGATAAGTACTTTAATTCGATAGCTCATTGACATCACTTTTTACAGAAAACCATGACATTTTGACGGTATTCTAAGCTTGTGATCAATGTTCATTTATTGACATTATTGACCATCGGATCACGAATTAGATCGGAAAAAAGCGATAATTTTGTCTTAGAGCCTTTGAACTATCGAATATATATGTCTTTTGTTATTTGGTTAATTTATATTGATCGGCTCATTTTAGGAGCAGATAAAGCAATGAAAGCGGTTCGCAAGATGGCAGTGAAGAGCGCAATGGGAGGAGGCATCTAACAGAGCTAAACAAGAACAAGTATTGAAACACACGATGCACTATCGACTGCACATAATACTTATAAAACAAACCAAATGGACATATAAAAAATGCACTAAACTATTCTTTCGGGGCAGGTTGTAAAGGGGGAATTTGATATAAAAGTATGCTAACATAGATCAAGTTTATTTGGTTAATCTTGGTTCTATTCTTCTAGCTAAGGGTCCAGTTGTTCAAAGCCTGATTAACGTTAATCCTGGATTAAATTCTAACAAATAATTATATTGTTTTGGTAAAAGGCGTCTTTCTACAATCCCTGATGACAAGTAGAAATGTGTTGCTTCGGATCCTCATCAAAAAATACGTTTTAACTCAGAATCAGTACTACACAAGTTAAAAGGTTAAACCAGTGATCATATACTTAAAGGGGAACAGAACCCTAAATACAACCCAACGACAATAGACTATATCGCAACCCCGCCGTCGCATTGCACTCTGGGATGGATATCTCAGTTTCATTGTTAAATTCAAGATGGCCGCCCAACAACAACAATGGAAAACTGAGATATCCATCCCAGAGTGCACTGCGACGGCGGGGTTGCGATGTAGTCTATACAAAGATGTATTCGAAATAAATAAGTTCTGCTATTATATTTCTCTGTGTTGCATGTCTATGAAGAGAAAATTAGTTTTCAAGTTCGAAAAATAACAGATTCTCCGCTGATCAATCTAGCTTGTGTGGCGGCTCAATTCAGTGCAAATTTCCCAATATCAGACGTCACACATACCAAGGAAAAACGGTCGCCTCCAGCAAAAAGAAAACCCAATGGTCCGTAGTTAGGAGCCGTTGCACCAGTTTTTTAATTCCGGGGAAAACATGGCAAAACTAATTTATTCTTCGTTCCTATATAACGTCACAAATTACAGGTTGTGGTAAGGTTCTCAGAATATTCTCTTCTCTCCTACGCGGAACACAATAAATTGAATTATCAGTAGTAAGAAGACTCTTCGTATGTAGATTGATTGGTAGAGCTAAAATTGATTTTTAATCAGACCCGGATTAACTTAATCGGGCTGTTATTATATGTAGAACGTTTTATAACGAGCGTGTACACAACGTTTAAGCAATAACATCTAATTAGTTGAAATGTATCAATGAGGGGAGGGATACATAGTAGCTATATGTTGTGAAAATCATTTGTGAATCATCTTGTATGTATTAGTATTTCACTGTAAGACTTTACGACAAGGACAACCATTGATACATAGCTAGGCCGACGTGAACCTACAAGGAACCCAAAGGAGGTTTTATTCAACATGCGGGATGTTAAAATGTATTGTAAATAAACAAAACTGAGATAAACAATATGGAGTGTTGTACTAATTTACGGCGGCTGATTACGGTAGGTACTCAAGAAGTAATAGATACAGAATGAGTGGTCGTGCTTTATAGGATTTACAAACTCGAGCTGAAAGCGAGAGTTTGTAAATCCGTTAAAGCATAACGGACACGAATTCTGTATCTGACTTATCAAACGTCTAGATGTAGAGAGTCATACCCACAGGGCCGGTACCTATAGCACAGGGGCAAAAGGGCAGTTGCCCGCGGCCCCCCATATAATAGTCTTAATTACAAAACACAATAACTGCACGTGAAAATGCACGCAGTCGCCTACATTTCAACCGTTCTCTGCAAAAACAACGAGAAACATGTTACGTTTTAAAAAGAACGCGAACGTAAGAAAAATACTCAATCCGTTTTTCGTTCGGCGTGAACAGAACTCTATACTCATCATATTTTTCGAAAATCTGGTTGTGAGAAACAATTAAAGGCGAACAAAGGAGACTAAACACCAAATTTCGGCAGAAAACACTTTTGAACCTCCCGTCGTCACTACCGTCGCCGTCCTAGTCTACGGGAAAATTTGCAGACAAATGTATGAAAACTGAAAACACGATTACACGCTTCCCAGCATAGCTACATCCCTTAAATTTTGATCAGTTAATGTTTTCCTGGTATCTTGTTTGCAGACAGTGAATATTTCAGAAATTCGATTTTACTGACTTTATTTGGGGTGTTCGGAAAACTAAGACCCCCAAAACGAAGACCTCCTAAGACCCCTAAGACCCCTAAGATGCCCAAAATTCGAAAAAAGCAGAATTTCAGCAACATTAGGGGTTACACTCAATCTGAGTTTCTTTGTGAACTTACCTCCAATCCATGGCTCTTGTTTGGTGTTTTCTTTCAGCCTGATCACTCTTGAATGCCCCGACACTGCAACGGCCACGAACTGCACATGCATCGCCGTATTTTTGCTTGAAAACTTTCGCGTTGCAAAACATTTCCACGAATAAAAACCACTTATAGAAAAACGGCTATCACCAAGTGAAGTGCACTAGTTATTCTTTTCTTGGAGAGATCCAAGTTTCACCTCAAAACGACAGCAAATAATACCTTTGTCGCTTATCGCTCTTATCGTCCGCCATTTTGGACAGATTACACACAGGGAACCCAACCACAACATGGCCGTTGTTAAACAATTGGTGTTTTCAATCAGCCACACGAACTGCACATTTTGCTTGAAAACTTTTGCGTTGCAAAACATTTCCTAAAAACCACTTACAGAAAAACGGCTACCACCAAGTGAAGTGCAATAGTTATTCGTTTCTTGGAGAGATCCTCCAAACGACAGCAAATAACAGTGGCGGATCCAGGATTTGAAAAAGGGGGGTGACTATTTTGACCGGTACAGTTTCTGGTGCGAAATTTCTTACAAAATTTGAACGAATGTATTTTATTTTTACGAATTCTTATACAGAATTTGTTTTTGGCCCAAAAGGGGGGGGGGGGTGACATGTCACCCCCGTAACCACCCCTGGATCCGCCACTGAATAATACCTGTATATCGCTTATCGCTTATCGTCCACCATTTTGGATTGTTGCAGACAGGGAACCCAACCACAATATTTCTGACCGCAAGGTACAGGAAACCCAATTTTCTGGAAAAGTCAATAACAAGGCTATTTTTTATTTGTTTGTTTATTTGTTTGTTTATTTACTCTTTTGTTTGTTCATATTGGATTTAAAAAGGAAGTGTTATTTTTTGTCACAAACGCATAACAATAACAGTAACGACTAAGGCCCCGTCCACACTAAGCCGGTTAAATTTGAAAACGCAACTTTTTTATCCATTTTGAAAACGTTTTCCGTCCACACTTCCATTATCTAATCGTTTTTGCCGTCCACACTAAAACGCAAAAATGATCCGAAAACGCTAATTTGGCCGGATTGAGCATGCGCAGATACCGTAAAATCCCGGTTATAAAGGAAAAAAGTGTTTGGGATTCAGAGGAAATGATTTTATGAAAAATGTTTTCGCTCAAGAGACCATCTCTTGTTTCGCTTTATTTTACCAACCAATAGTTAGCAGACAGGTGGGCTTCTAACCGGGGTTGAGCCAGAGCTCGCGTGATCATCATGACGTCAGCGTCTTCGAAAAGTTCCGTTTTTTATGCTGAAAATGCCGGCCTCAGTGTAGACGGCCGGCCGGAAGGTCACTGGATTAAAAACGTTGCGTTTTCAAACTTAACCGGCTTAGTATGGACGGGGCCTTAGTCGTTGCTGTTACTGTTACGCGTTTGTGGCAAAAACCTTTTTAAATCCAAAATGAACAAACAAACAATAGCCTTGTTATTGACTTTTCCAGAAAATTGGGTTTCATGTGCCTTGCGGTCAGAAATATTGTGGTTGGGTTCCCTGTGTGTAATCTGTCCAAAATGGCGGACGATAAGAGCGATAAGCGACAAAGGTATTATTTGCTGTCGTTTTGAGGACGAACTTGGTGATAGCCGTTTTTCTATAAGTGGTTTTTATTCGTGGAAATGTTTTGCAACGCGAAAGTTTTCAAGCAAAAATACGGCCGATGCATGTGCAGTTCGTGGCCGTTGCAGTGTCGGGGCATTCAAGAGTGATCAGGCTGAAAGAAAACACCAAACAAGAGCCATGGATTGGAGGTAAGTTCACAAAGAAACTCAGATTGAGTGTAATCCCTAATGTTGCTAAAATTCTGCTTTTTTCGAATTTTGGGCATCTTAGGGGTCTTAGGGGTCTTAGGGGGTCTTCGGTTTGGGGGTCTGAGTTTTTCGAACATCCCTTTATTTAGCATCGAAATCCCATACAAACACTGTATTTCGCGCCATGTTTGCACCCCTTTGAAAATGTCGGAATTAACCGCGAACTAGTCTACTCAGCGAAACTAATCTCGTCACACACTACAAAAATATAGGCTCTGCCAACAACGTCCACAGTAACACAACACAAAATAGCTCACTGACCATCCACGAGTTGCCCTTAGGGGCCCTATGTTTGAAACTTGAATTTCTAAGGGAATGATGTCCAACCGAAGGGCGCCAGGAAAGCATGCTTAGAATTTATAGTTTTGGACATGAATCCGGTAACTTTATAAATACATCATCTGAAATCAAACAGTATCTGATGTTCATATACGTCAGCATGGTGAAAGTAAGCCTTTCAAATTCTTCTGGGATAACTTCTTGCTGGTCCCTTCCCCATCCAATCCATGTACTACTAAGAGATGGCAAAGAAGTACAGCGTCTCAGTACATTGCAGATATCAGTCCAGGGTAAGGTTCAGGCATTCATCTATTGATACATGCTTTGTACTTATTATAAGGAAACTAAATTAACCTCTGATGGTATTTAGCACAAGGTGTCGCTGGTAAGACAGAAGAACATGTGTCCACACCGATAGATTTCCACCGTTTACAGACAAGACATGCAATAATTTGTCTATCAGTGACAAATAGACCAGTTCGCGGTTAATTCCGACATTTTGAAAGGGGTGCAAACATGGCGCGAAATACAGTGTTTGTATGGGAATCGATGGGAATTCGATGCCACATAAAATCCGTAAAATCGAATTTATCAAGGGCACCCAACGAAGTTTTCGGTTAAAAAGCTGTTCGGGAGAGTAAGTTAGCCTAAAACTTTCGGATTTGAAAAAATTGTCCCTAGAAAATTGTTTTCTGAAATACTGGCTAGAATTTTTTTTTTAAATCCCTAGAAAATTATAGAAGAAAAGGGAGACTAAAAGGTTTCCCCTAAAATATTCGTACGTCCCATTTCGTCTGATCAATAGAGTCAGAACAGGAAAAAAGAATCCCTAAAAAATTCGTACCTCCACAAAACTTTGCAACATGAAGTTACTTGGGCTAGAAAATTCTTGTTATGTTCTAGACTACTAACAAATTCGTAGGCCGGGAATATTTTGCCACAGTATTTTCGGTTGACGCGATTTCCACCTAGAAAATCCGAACAGCTAATAGCTTTCTAGAATACGTCAAAAGACATAGTAGGCGCCTCAAAATGGCTAGATAAGCTGTAGACACTGGTTTCAAAGCGGGTCTGAATGGGGTTAACTGACTACTGACAAACGGCCTTCAAAATAACTGACAACTGACAAATGACGATTTTTTTACTGACAACTGACAACCGAAACATAACTGACAACTGACAAATTTGGTTTTTGTGGGTCAAACATAGTAAATTTTCTCTAGTAATGATTAACTAGGCGTAACTGACAACTGACAAATGGCCAAAATTTTAACTGACAACTGACATGTAGACCCCCCCATTCAGACCCTATTCAAACGAATTTCAAAAAGTACTCGTTGGGTGCCCTTGATTTATGAAATATTCTTCAGTTACAAACTTTAGATACCAGGTAAAAGATTAACAAATCGAAATTTGAGGGATGTAGCTGTGCTGGGAAGCGTGCAATCGTGTTTTCAGTTTTCCATACATTGTCTGTAAATTTTCACGCGGAATTTGACTCATTAAGTTTTACGTGTTTTAGCATTAAATCTGGTGAATTGACCTTTGCCACTGCTTTCTTTTGTATTTTGTTTTCAGCAGTAGATTATATTTCTTAAATCACACCAGTCACAGCAACATTGTAACATCATCTACATGTATGAATGGGCAAACAACAAACTTGTTTTGACATTTTTTGACATTTGCTAAAAACCACTACACACTGACTGAAATCAGTCCAAAAGCAATGCTTTATTACTCGCACGCACTTCCAGACGAATCGTTATTTATACTGAGTAGTATAAGTAATGACAGAGCATACTGCAATTATTGCTTGTGTTTTGGCCGAAGTACAAATCGCCAATAAAGGCGCAGTGTCACGGTACTGCGCATGTCACAGTCTCCAGACATTGAATTGACAGCTGTATTGTGTAACATCCAATGAGAATCAATCAAAATAAATTGCAGGAAAGGCCACACTGTTCGGGTGTTAGCCGTATTCACAGATTGTAGTTATGCACAGTATATTCTTGGAGATTTCGTACAGTTTAGCGACCGTGTGTCGAAAGTAGAAAAGTTCACTTGTCACGAAAGTGCGAATAGAAATTACTGACAAGCGGTTTCATAGCAGATCGATGTTTGCAGACTCTCACGTAGTCGATAATAACTTCTACAGCTTCATATGTATGTTGATTGCTCACAAGGCTATCGTGTTTGAGTTCATGAGGGTTTTTTGCCAGCAAATAAAGGTTTTATCTAACTTTTCGTACAGTCTTTGCACTCCGGTCGGTTCATATAATTTTAGCCTCGTTTCTAAGCCGTAGATATTTATTTCTTCGTATCCCTGTTGAAAACTGCCATATCATTTATAATACGACTTGAAAAGTTGCCATGTGTTTCGTGAACTCTACTGGACATCCAAACCCTCTTCGCTTCTGGTTGGAATGCCAAAAAGTTTCCAATTTCTTGCGTTTTTCGGCTGCTGTATTCAGAGTACTCAGTGGCCGTTTTCCCCGCCGGTAATTTTGTTTTAGTTGTGTTGCAGTACGACTAAATAACTAAAACTTATTTAAGCACATGTTACATTTCCATAAATGACCAAAGGAGGCAAGGATGAGTTCAAAAAGAACACTGATGGAAGCCGATTTAAAAATCGATATTTCACCGCTCTGAGAGCTTCGTTCCGGGCCGGAACATCATCAACAAGATGGATTCTGTGCGACTTTTATTGACAGAGAAGCCCTTTGACGTACACACAATGTCTGAAACGTGGCTTCACCCGAATATTCTCGATAACGAAATTTATGTCCCTGGTTATACAGTTACCAGACAGGATAGGAATGGAAAACCTGGTGGAGGTACGCTCGCTTTTGTTAGAGATGGCATTCCCTATCGATCAAGAAGTGACTTACAGAACACTAACATTGAGTCATGCGTAGTTGAGATTACTCGTCCTAAAGCAAAGAAACTCATTATATTCACAATATACAGAGCCCCAGACCAAACACTTGACGGTTTTCTTAATGATCTCAACACCGCTATATTATTACTCCCATCACAAGCTGAGATAATATTACCTGGTGATTTCAATGTTAATTTTTTGACTTCAAATACTGACTCATCAAGAGCTCGTTAGACTTACAAATCAACATAACTTAGTACAGCTTATTGACAAGCCTACGAGAATATCCGAAAACTCATCCACGGCAATTGACCTGTTGTTCGTTAACAACAATCATCGCATAGTCGATCGTACAAGCACTACTCAAGGGAGTCTTTCCTGACTGAACTCAGAGACATATGTTGGAATGTCGTCGACGAGCAATTGGACACCAATAGTGCAGTTGAAACTTGGAACCAACTATTTACGGATACAGCCAATCGACATGCTCCAATTAAAAAATCTAGAATCAAGGGTATACACGTGCCCTGGATGAATTCAGAGTTATGCAACGCCATGCAAGACCGAGATTACCACCACCGGAAGGCCATTAAATCAAGATCGTCATTCCATTGGTCCATGTACAAAAAGATAAAATCCTACGTAAACAACCTGGTAAAAAAATGCAAAGCTGATTACTATTTCAACCTTATTACTAGGAACAGGGGAAATAGCGGTGAACTTTGGAAAACACTGAACGAAATTACTTCGCGAAAGACATCCTCAATCCCTTCATGTATTGAAGTCGATGGCGTACCACATACTGACTCAAAGTCGATTGCTGAAGTTTTAAATAATCATTTTTCAACAGTAGGAACTAAATTGGCTGCTAAAATAAAAGCAAGCCTTGATTTTTTCTATCCACGACCCCCTTCTGGTGACTCTATCGCTAGGTCTCGAAACTTTGTCTTCATTCCAGTTGAAGAAAATGTTGTGCATAGACAACTAAAAATGCTCAAGACAAATAAATCAATTGGCCTTGATCGCATTAGCGCCAGACTGCTGAAAGACTCTGCAAGCGTCATAACTGCTGCTTTGACCAAGATATTCAATCTCTCACTTGAGTCTTCTACATTCCCTTCTATCTGGAAATTTGGTAAAGTAACAGCTCTCTTCAAATCTGGTGATCGAAGCAACGCCAACAATTACAGGCCGATTACAATCCTCCCGACAGTTAGTAAGATCCTTGAGAAGGCAGTCCATGCACAAGTATATAATTACCTTATGGAAGAAAAGATCCTTACACCCAGGCAGTTTGGCTTCAGACCTAAACTCTCAACAGAGATCGCTCTTACTCATTTCACCGATACTATCCTTGGGAATATGGACAGTGGTCTAGTAACCGGTGCTGTTTTCCTGGACTTGTCAAAAGCGTTTGACACTGTTGTCCATACTATTCTCTTCAATAAACTAGTAACAGCTGGCTTTTCTGACACAAGTGTGAACTGGTTCAAGTCCTATCTATCTAACAGAAGCCAAATCACCAACTTGGCAAATGTCTCTTCCTCTCCCAAGAAAGTTCCTGTTGGAGTTCCTCAAGGAAGCGTCTTAGGACCACTACTATTTCTTGTTTATGTAAATAACTTACCCTCGTGTGTTAATTACTGCGAGGTGTCCCTCTACGCTGACGATAAAGTAATTTACTGCTCTTCGACTAACGCTGATCTTCTGTCCATATGTCAATGGTTTAACAGCAATCTCTTGACACTGAATACATCTAAATGCAAGTTCGTAATTTATGGCAGCGCACGCAAGCTCAAGGATTTCAGAGAGGTTTCACTGACCATAAATGTCTCTGCTCTTGACCGAACTGACTCTTTTAAATATTTAGGAGTGACAGTCAGTCAGAACATGAGTTGGTCAGAACACGTGGATAGAGTCAGTAATAAAGTCAATCAACGTCTTGGCATCATCCGCCGGGTAAAGCATTTGCTGGGCATTTGCTGCCCTTGCATGCGCGGCTAACTCTCTATAAATCTCTTGTCCTTCCCTTACTTGACTATGCCGATATCGTCTGGGGAGATAAGAATAATACCGTCCTCATGGATCACCTTCAAGTTCTTCAGAATAATGCTGCTCGACTTATGCTCGACTTTCCCTCAAGCTCTTCTGCATCTCAAGTACTCGAACTATTAAACTGGAAACCACTGTACCTTCGACGGCGCTATCATCGCTGTATTACTATCTTCAAATGCTTAAATAGCATGGTGGACTTCAACTTTAAATTAAAGAAGAATCACGACTTTCATACATATAATACACGCCGTCAGCACAATCTACATTTACCATTCGCACGTAGGAATTGGGGACAACAGAAGTTTACCTACCATGCTCTATTAGACTGGAACTCTTTAGACTCTGAAGTTATACAATCAACTACATTATCAATTTTTAAATCTTACTGGCACATAACGTAATTTCATAATAATCCTTGTTCTATTTCTATTTTATTTCAACCATTTATCTTTTCTGTTTTCCATATATTAATGAAATATATATTTTTAATACAGGACCTCCGTGAAAATCACAAATTGTGAGTGGAGCTTTCCTGTCAAAATATTATTATTATTATTATTATTAACATAATTCAAAAATCATCAGATTTTCACACATGCGCAGTACCGTGACACTGCGCCTTTAATCTCAAAGTGAATCCCCATTTATCGCTCGACTGGCTTTAAAAACTGGGAGAAAGCAGTGGGCCAAAAGGAAAGTTATCTTGACAAACATGTATAGCGAGGGGCACAAACTGGCTATGGATAAACCAGGCAGCTTCCTGAAAACACGTTGCCCTGGTTCATACTCAAGAACAAAGGCAGTATGTCCATTATTGAGGTGGTGATTTTTTGGGTGGGGACAGAGAGGCATTCCATTTCGAGGGTCGGCAATCAGAAGATGGGAATTTTGATTTCTTTGTCAACTGGAAATGCAACTCAAAGAACACCTAGAACATGCATCCGGAAATGCTTAGTATACCAACGAATGCAAAACCAAATAATTTTCGGGCTGGGCCTTCGGAGATCCTCGGAGTGAGTTACTAAGGCTTCTTTATTCGTTAAACAAAGCACAAACACAAGTAAAGTCTCTAGTCTGAAATACGTATTACACTACAGTCGTAAAGTATTTTTTTGTTTTTTTTGTGTGTGTTGACTGAGCTGAAACAGGAGCCTTTTGCTCGCACGTAACTTCACATTTCTAAAGTCGAAAACTACAGAATTTTTAATAATAATGCAACTGACTTTTGCTGCATCCTGTTCAAAATATGAAGTATAAAACAATCAAAACTGTTCAATTCTATCCTACTCTGATAGCTCAAGCACTTCCACATCTTCTTCGTCTTTCATGCTGTTGCCCCTTTTTAGCCGATCCTTTATGCTTCCCAGCGTGTTCCTTCGAGGGCGAAGCCAACGTGCTGTGAATGTTTTAAACGGCTTCGAAAACTCTTTAAGAATGTAATGAAAGAAAGACGCACATCTCAATGACATAAAGAAAATAATTTTAGTAGGATGAAATTTTATATAAAGTTTCATCCTAATTAGAAATTCACTGATAAAGGCCCAAAATTTGCTGCGAGTTTATTAAACGACTTCAAAAACATTCACATGTAAAGAGACCTTTTTTCAGTTATTTTGGCGATACGACTTATTTTGGCCGAGAAAATCCAAGCTAAAAGTTTATGTAAATTAGGATTAAATTTTATCAGTTATAAAATGTCTTCACAGTCATTGATTTCCTTTGTTTTTGATTCATTAATTATTCATGAGTTTTTGAATGTTACATGTGATACATACAAAGATATAAGGAAAAAAAAATTCAAGCTCTTAATACACAAAATATATTAAAACATATATCCATATCTCTCGAAACGAAATTTTTAATCTCGTTATAAACCCCCTGTGAAGGTAGCTCGGATGGCTGCAAAATCACCCGTTCCGCACGTTGTAACCCAGTAACTACCCTGCATTGTAACCAGTTGTTTCCAGAATGTACTGCACTCTTGTAAGACCAATTTACTAGGACCCAGCCTCTCTCAAACGTATATAATTAACATACATGTGGGCCGCCTGTGGTTTCTCAGAAGGCCACGCGACTATCGATCGAGTACTGAGCAGCGATACTTTTAGTTCACTTTTATGGACATTAAATCAGACATTGAGCTTCATCGAATTACACTGAACAGCACCATGAACACGCTAGTATAAACCAGTTATTTGTAGCCAAGGTTCCAACGTTTGTGTTGTGCCAGAGTATGGCGAAACCGTGCATAATGGTGCCTACATATGCATGCATGTACGGAATAACACCAACTACATATAAGCTTATATAACGTTTATACATCCCCTCTTAGTTACTGTTACTATGTCATCCCCTCTTAGTTAATGTTGCTATGTCATCCCCTCTTAGTTACTGTTACTATGTCATCCCCTCTTAGTTAATGTTACTATGTCATCCCCTCTTAGTTAATGTTACTATGTCATCCCCTCTTAGTTACTGTTACTATGTCATCCCCTCTTAGTTAATGTTACTATGTCATCCCCTCTTAGTTACTGTTACTATGTCATCCCCTCTTAGTTACTGTTACTATGTCATCCCCTCTTAGTTAATGTTACTATGTCATCCCCTCTTAGTTAATGTTACTATGTCATCCCCTCTTAGTTACTGTTACTATGTCATCCCCTCTTAGTTACTGTTACTATGTCATCCCCTCTTAGTTAATGTTACTATGTCATCCCCTCTTAGTTACTGTTACTATGTCATCCCCTCTTAGTTACTGTTACTATGTCATCCCCTCTTAGTTAATGTTGCTATGTCATCCCCTCTTAGTTACTGTTACTATGTCATCCCCTCTTAGTTACTGTTACTATGTCATCCCCTCTTAGTTACTGTTACTATGTCATCCCCTCTTAGTTACTGTTACTATGTCATCCCCTCTTAGTTACTGTTACTATGTCATCCCCTCTTAGTTACTGTTACTATGTCATCCCCTCTTAGTTAATGTTACTATGTCATCCCCTCTTAGTTACTGTTACTATGTCATCCCCTCTTAGTTACTGTTACTATGTCATCCCCTCTTAGTTAATGTTGCTATGTCATCCCCTCTTAGTTACTGTTACTATGTCATCCCCTCTTAGTTAATGTTACTATGTCATCCCCTCTTAGTTACTGTTACTATGTCATCCCCTCTTAGTTACTGTTACTATGTCATCCCCTCTTAGTTAATGTTGCTATGTCATCCCCTCTTAGTTACTGTTACTATGTCATCCCCTCTTAGTTACTGTTCCTATGTCATCCCCTCTTAGTTACTGTTACTATGTCATCCCCTCTTAGTTAATGTTGCTATGTCATCCCCTCTTAGTTACTGTTACTATGTCATCCCCTCTTAGTTAATGTTACTATGTCATCCCCTCTTAGTTACTGTTACTATGTCATCCCCTCTTAGTTACTGTTACTATGTCATCCCCTCTTAGTTAATGTTGCTATGTCATCCCCTCTTAGTTACTGTTACTATGTCATCCCCTCTTAGTTACTGTTACTATGTCATCCCCTCTTAGTTACTGTTACTATGTCATCCCCTCTTAGTTAATGTTGCTATGTCATCCCCTCTTAGTTACTGTTACTATGTCATCCCCTCTTAGTTACTGTTACTATGTCATCCCCTCTTAGTTACTGTTACTATGTCATCCCCTCTTAGTTACTGTTACTATGTCATCCCCTCTTAGTTACTGTTACTATGTCATCCCCTCTTAGTTACTGTTACTATGTCATCCCCTCTTAGTTACTGTTACTATGTCATCCCCTCTTAGTTACTGTTACTATGTCATCCCCTCTTAGTTACTGTTACTATGTCATCCCCTCTTAGTTAATGTTGCTATGTCATCCCCTCTTAGTTACTGTTACTATGTCATCCCCTCTTAGTTAATGTTACTATGTCATCCCCTCTTAGTTACTGTTACTATGTCATCCCCTCTTAGTTACTGTTACTATGTCATCCCCTCTTAGTTAATGTTGCTATGTCATCCCCTCTTAGTTACTGTTACTATGTCATCCCCTCTTAGTTACTGTTCCTATGTCATCCCCTCTTAGTTACTGTTACTATGTCATCCCCTCTTAGTTAATGTTGCTATGTCATCCCCTCTTAGTTACTGTTACTATGTCATCCCCTCTTAGTTAATGTTACTATGTCATCCCCTCTTAGTTACTGTTACTATGTCATCCCCTCTTAGTTACTGTTACTATGTCATCCCCTCTTAGTTAATGTTGCTATGTCATCCCCTCTTAGTTACTGTTACTATGTCATCCCCTCTTAGTTACTGTTACTATGTCATCCCCTCTTAGTTACTGTTACTATGTCATCCCCTCTTAGTTAATGTTGCTATGTCATCCCCTCTTAGTTACTGTTACTATGTCATCCCATCTTAGTTACTGTTACTATGTCATCCCCTCTTAGTTACTGTTACTATGTCATCCCCTCTTAGTTACTGTTACTATGTCATCCCCTCTTAGTTAATGTTGCTATGTCATCCCCTCTTAGTTAATGTTGCTATGTCATCCCCTCTTAGTTACTGTTACTATGTCATCCCCTCTTAGTTACTGTTACTATGTCATCCCCTCTTAGTTACTGTTACTATGTCATCCCCTCTTAGTTACTGTTACTATGTCATCCCCTCTTAGTTAATGTTGCTATGTCATCCCCTCTTAGTTAATGTTACTATGTCATCCCCTCTTAGTTAATGTTACTATGTCATCCCCTCTTAGTTACTGTTACTATGTCATCCCCTCTTAGTTAATGTTGCTATGTCATCCCCTCTTAGTTAATGTTGCTATGTCATCCCCTCTTAGTTAATGTTACTATGTCATCCCCTCTTAGTTAATGTTACTATGTCATCCCCTCTTAGTTACTGTTACTATGTCATCCCCTCTTAGTTACTGTTACTATGTCATCCCCTCTTAGTTAATGTTGCTATGTCATCCCCTCTTAGTTAATGTTGCTATGTCATCCCCTCTTAGTTACTGTTACTATGTCATCCCCTCTTAGTTACTGTTACTATGTCATCCCCTCTTAGTTACTGTTACTATGTCATCCCCTCTTAGTTAAAGTTGCTATGTCATCCCCTCTTAGTTAATGTTGCAATGGCCCACAAGCCGTAAACTTTAACCCGATGAAATTCAAAAGAAACCCGGCCAAAAAATCGCTGAGTTTGTTAATAGTCTTCCTAACATTCCGAACGAGTTATCTATTTCCTATTTTTCGCTGAATTTCTTAAAAGGTTTGCGAAGATCAAGTTTGACAAGAGAACAAGATGGCGGCCGTATTTTCCCGGGGAAACAGTGGTGCGGTCTGATTGGTCTGAACTGTTTTTAATTGACAGGTGCGGATCTAACTTGTTATCTTGGTTTTGCACGGACTTTTTATTTCGGACTACCTGTGTGCACGAAGCTTATGTTCTTGTATTTTGCTTGCGAAATATTTTTTGGCCCCTCCCCTTCACTTTTCAGCTGTCCACCCTTATGGATCAGGTATACCAGGTGCTAGATCGGATTTGTTTGTCTTGTTCGTGAGCATTTATTAGCGCCTTAACTTTGGTAGGCAGGGTAATACGTAACCTACCACAGGCAGCCCAACCCAGAAGCCGGAAGGGGAGGCCAGCATCTGGACTATGGTGTATACGTGGCTTCATATCACACTAATGTATAGCGGAGGCGAGCGGAGTACCATACGTATAGCATGAGAGTGAAATTTTAGCGACACAGACCGCTGGCGTAACCACCCGCCCGCTCGACCGTGCACTGTGAGATAATTTAGAAAATCACAAATTCCCATGAACGGAGGATTGAATGTAAAGGACAGGACGGCGTTAAATAGCCAAACAAAATCGAACACCCGATTCAGGACTGGAAAACCACGTGTTCCGCGCGCTGGTGCACGGTCGGGCGGGTGGGCGGTCGCGCCAGCGGTCGGTGTCTCTAAAATTTCACTCTCATGCTATATGTATGGTGCTCCGCTAAAACCTAAAAAGAAAACGTATCGTTTTCTTGTCCGGCCCAGACAATACTTCATAAAGTAATGAAATAATACAAGAGGGCTCAAATAAGAAGTCTCTGTTTATTTCAGAATAGAATATGTACAATTTATCGCATAAGAATCACAAGATTATTAACTTTTATGAACAGTCATGAACAGTCCCTCATATCAAAGCTATTTTTCTATTTGTTCATTTACATTAAACTTGATTATTTCATTATTTTCCTTGGTTATATAACTCTTTTCCAAGTCGTTAGAAAACAGCAGATAGAATAAACGATATATTTAGTTTAGAAGGTACAATACGAAAGTAAAGCAATTGCTTAACGACGAGACTAATGTTAGTGTACACAATCGGCAGTATTTGCCGCGGTTTGAGAGTAAGCTTTAGTTTTTTTAGTTTCAGGTCTATAAAATGTAAAGTAAGGCGATCTAACTCTCAATATTTTTGGATTCAAAATGGTCATCAAATGAAACTACATTACTTACCATATCTTAATTCGTAGGGGAAAAAAGTATAGACCATATAGTCAAAGCTATCCCAGCAGTAATATTTAAAGAATATGGTTGTATCAGAAGTATTCTGGTTGTACTTACATGTTTCTCGGTTTGCTCCAGAGAATAAGTCTTGTATCAATTCGGCATTGTTCAATATTGTTTGGAGATTTGACCCCAAAGCACTTTCTTTATGAAATTTGAAAGTGTTTTTAAATTCGACATATTTGAATGTACAATTAGAAAACATTATCATGTATACTATACTTGAACCACTAAATCTATATCTCCACTCCTTCCAGAGAGTCGTCTTTTTAATGATCATGAGAGAGATTTTCTGTTACGAACAAGAAACCTCCTTCTCCTTCGCTGTCATGGCAACATACACAGTAGCTATGTATAAAACATGTTTCCCAAAATTCCTTTAGATAAGCTTCCCACAATGCATTGACAGCATTAATTCCCAGCATGCTTTGAGTCAGCCTAAGATGAGTATTCCACAAATCTTTGCGCACTTCCTCTTCATTTTCCCGGCGTGCAACAATTTCTCGGGCATCCCGCCGTGCATGATGTCCGACATACCGACGGACATCCGGAAAATATCATGCTCCTTGCGTAATTTTGGTAACTGGAATAAGGACTCCGGACTTGCGGAGTCATGAATCTTTGACTCGCATAGCTTTTTGGTTGATAATATGGAAAGCGTTGCGCGCCTGCGTCGTACGCAGGACGTGGGGTCTCGGAACGAGCTGCAATAGGGGACTGCTGCTGACCATAGTCCTGGGCGAACGAGGGCGCAGGAGGGCTGTACATCTGTTGGGGTCCATAACAGCACTCGGGAGTGCAAGGAGGGGTGCAGTGAGAGGGGCAGGCTGCTGGACATCTTGCCGGTGGGGGAGGGGGTGGGGAACAGCAGCTCGGAGAGCATGATGGGGAACATGAATTTGGACAAGACCCTGGGCATACTTTAGACGAGCAGCAGTCTGCGGTGCATTTTGGGAAACATGCCTTAGGTTCGTGACACGGCAGAGGACACACCTGTTAATTAAAAGATCATTTAAAAAGTAAGTTTGGTATTTAATGAAGAGATTACTGTATATCTGCTGTCTTACGCAGAATTACAAAAAGCTAACCAGCTGAGAACTTACACGATTCTTAGCGAGGACATTTCATGCGTAGAGTTTTTACTGAGAGTCAACAACTTGAAATAGGGCATAGTTAGAAGTTCTTAGCACAATCTTTGTTCGGGCAAAATGTTGTTTTGGAATATGTGTGTTGAACTTTTACCGTAACATCGTAGTAATACACCTTTGGCGTCAAGCCGTCAAACCAAACTTACGAACTTAAAAGTGCTTTAATGTTTGACAGTTGGTTTCTAAAGCCTTTGGCAAATGAGGAAATATTGTTTCCAAAACATATGTTTCCTCGTTTGCCCGCCCGCGAAAGATATGGGACTAAAATTTTGCTTCCGAAAGAAATGTTTTCGGTATGCTCGATCACATGAGGCAACACCGAAAATCACAAATGTTTCCCGAGTGCTCACCGAAGCAACACTGAAATTCACAAATGTTTCCCGAGTGCTCACCGAAGCAACACTAAAATTCACTAATGTTTCCCAAGTTCTCACCGAAGCAACACTGAAATTCACCAATGTTTCCCGAGTGCTCACCGAAGCAACACTGAAATTCACAAATGTTTCCCGAGTGCTCACCGAAGCAACACTGAAATTCACCAATGTTTCCCGAGTGCTCACCGAAGCAACACTGAAATTCACCAATGTTTGCTCAAGGCTACGACGTGTCACTACGACGAAAATGTAGAATTGCGATTTGCCACTTTTTTAGTGTTAATAGGTCAATTAGTGTTAGAAATATCCAAATTGGTAAAACATATTCCCAAATGAGCAAAATGTTAGGAGAGTTTACCGGTAAAATCCTGTCCGCCATTACTGGAGGCCGTTGCTCTATTCAGCGGAAGTGATGTCATACACGCAACAAAGATGCACACTATTTTGCGCGAACTTCGCAAGGATAAATATAACTTTCACTTCCGCTGAGTATAGAGGAACGGCCTCCAGTAATGGAAGACGTTTAGATTCAATACTCGGAGTTCAAAACATAAGACTTCCCGTCGTCGTATTGAAAAATGGTTTGGACTGGTGATAATATAGCAACTCTGTTTTATAATAAAATATGCAAAAACATTGATATGTCAAAATTTGATCGTAGTGGAACTTTAAGTGTTAAAAGACTTATGCAAATTCAATAATTTGATACGTACCAGAAATAATCTAGGATACTGAGAGCACTTGTAGACAACCTTGAGGTATTTGTATAGACCTGGGCATATCGTACTATTGCCTTTGGCGAGGAATCTATTGTGGGCAGACACAAGGCATCTCCTCTCGTGTCCACACAGATCAAACACCTAAAAATATAAACAGAGAAATAGCTAGAGTTACATATAGTATATATAGTATATATAATATACTATAAAATATATATAATATACTCAACAAAATATCTGGATTCTGATTGGTCAATGACGAGTGCATAAAAAGGTTATAGACTGTGCCAAGTTGCATGCTCTCAGCAAAAGTTTGCTCAGTATATTATAAAGAAAATCACATGAACTACTGGTGTTATATACAACTATTTCAATTAATGTTGTCTGGGAAATAGGGAATAGGTCATTACGGAATAGGGTATTAGGGAATATGACATTAGAGAATATTGCATTTTAAAAATGTCGGACGGCTGTTCACAGAATAAAAATGGCTAAATAAACCGTAAGCTGAGTAGACTAAGTCTTCCAGGTCGTATAACTCGTAACAATAATTCATTATAAGCTTTTTTTTACTTATAATTCCCTAATGCCCTATTCCCTAATGCCATATTCCCTAATGACCTATTCCCTATCTCCCATACAACATTAATTGAAATAGCAGTATACGGATTTTATAGGCACTGAGTGATATTTTGAAAGTTCTCAATTTGCACTCGTCTAAAGGCTCGTGCAATTATCAGAACTTTCAACATATCACTCAGTACCCATACATCCCGTATAACACTCGCGTTCGTGCATTTTCCTCTACACATTAACCTCAGTATTTTTTTTACGGGACCTGAAACAACCATAAAGGCTGATCGATGTCAGGACCCGGCTAAACCGCAGATCGAATTGGAATTTAGCGAGTTGGTTTTTGTGGAGGAAGGAAAACCGGAGAACCGGCGCCGAGATACCAACACACGATCAAACGATGAAGAAGACAGAGAAATCAACAGGGAGGATTTATTTTCTGCATTTTCCTGCATTCAATCAAATATACGCTGAAAAATTGTTAGGAAGAACTTACACAGATGGTAAAAAACCTTCTCAAACAGGCTCAGCATTTCGCTGAAAATTCGTTGCTATGCCATGGTAAATCTAGCGGAGTCCAAGTGGTTTAAAACCATTTTGTATTCAGAAAGCGTTAATTTTGGGGAATGTTTGATTTCCACATGGCTATATCCCCATTCCCCGCGCCCATCTATCGCTACTAACCATTACACAGTATCTGCTTCCCTGCTAGCACAGTTTCCTTCCTTCCTAACACGAGCTAAACAGAACTCTGCCGGTGTTGGACGCTTTCTTTGATATACCAAACAGGTTTTGAAACCGGTTCTTATCGGAAATGCATGACGCGCATAGAAAACACAACACGTCGCTTACACTATTTGAGCCCACATTAGTTGATTGACATCGGATTTCAAAGTCACGTGGAGGATTATGACAGGGTTGCTAAGTAACCCAAACGCAACGCATGCGCGAAAAAGAAAGTGTCCAACACCGGCAGAGTTTTCTTTCTTCTATCTTCTGGTATTAGGAAGGAAGGGAACTCTGTTAGCAGGGAACCGTTGTATACGTAACTGACTAACAATTTGAGTGAATGTCAAGAGAAATGTCGACTTAACCTTTTCGTTCACGTTCATCTCCTGGTCAGCGCAGTAACCCCTGGATGGAATCACTTTGTGTTTACACGTGTCATTATTCTTACGCCCGTAAAACGTGCTATACAGGATAATCCGGTCATATTTGTTTGGACACTCTATCTTCAACTTATGGCCTTCGCAAGCTACAGCTGTCTTTTGCTTCCGTTTTAAATATAGAGGCATCGGTGGAGGCTTAGGGTCGCAGCACTGAGCCCTGCAATCGGGGTAACAGGAAGCTGGACACGACGCCGGACAGGCCGGGGGAGGAGGTGGTGTGGGTGGAGGTGTAGGGGCTGGTTTACAGCAGCTCACTTTGCATTCTGGGTAACAGCTACGTGGACAAGCCGCGGGGCAGGCCGCTGGACCAAAATCTGCCTGTTGGGGGGAGGGCTGATTGTAGTATGATACCTGTGGTGTGGATTGGGAAGAGTAGGACGGTGCGTAGGCCTGGTAACTAGAGGCCTGGTAAGAAGCCGGTTCAATTATCGTTGCACAACATGTTCCACTGCAGGCCGGCGCACAAAAATTCGAACATCGCCCCGGGCATGATGCTATTGAAGGAAAGAGGAACAGTTATTAAGGTGTTTTACTTTTGCTTTTACATTGCGTTCAGACATTCTCACATCGTTATATTTTACTCGTTTAAATTCAGTAAGTAGAAGAGAGCATAAGCAATGGCATCTCCAATACGCGCGCTTGTGCAATGATAATGTCGAACAAAATATATTTTTAGTAACCGGAAGCAGTTAATGCAAAGTGGGCGCGCGCGCGCGACAACTAACAAAATGGCGCGAACATTTTTCGCCTGCTTTTGCTGGCCAATATTCTCGCGCCATATTTAAGTTGTCGCGCGCGGGCGCCCACTTTGCTTCGACTGCTTCCGGTTACTAAAACTATATTTTATTCGACAGTATCATTGCACACCACGCACTACGAGATTCTCTCTTACTTATGCTCTCTAAGTAATAGTACTTTAATTAAAACGCGTTAAAGCAGTTTATCATATCACCCATAAGGCCCTTTCGCGCTTTCCTTTCAAACCCATTTTAAAAAGTCACGTGATGGGGGCCGTACGTGTCTAACGTGAACGGGCCGGAGAAAGCCGAACGGCCCTGCTCGATTTTTTGCTTGTTGTTTTGCCGTTTCAAAGTGGTCATATGATAGAAAACGTATTGACTGAGTTAGGTCGGGCTGATCGGGAAAATCTGGTATGAGTAATTGAAGCGTATAAAGTTTGCCACAAACTCTTATTCTTCACAGAAAACATGAAGGTACTCGTAAATTTGTAGCATTTCCGCCATTTTTATATACGCAGCTGTCGTCCCTAGTCCCCCATGTTATTCAGCTCTGTCAACTGATATTGTGTTTTTTTCGCGAGAAAACGGGCCGACCCGAGTCCCGCGCGTCTTCTCGTGGAAAAAAGAGAGTCCCGTTGGCTCTCGTCGGCCGGTTTTCTCGCGAAAGAAAAAACAGGTAGAACTCCCAGTGGTCAATAGAGGCAGCATTGAAGCTAAAGGGAGAGATGCATTATTGGTACCTTGTATAGAAGCCTGGACCACAGATGCACCAACAAGAACGATAACGAGGACCAAGCGAACAGGTCCCGTCATCTTAGAGCTCAACTGTAAAGTGATGAAAGACGAGAACATTATTAAGGGTGGACTGGGTGGATCATTAGAAATCAGAGGAAGGGGGGAAAATTCGTGGAAGGAAAAATGGGCCCAAATAAATTCCTACAAGCACTTGTTTATTAAAAAAAAACATTTGTGCAAGAGAATATAGGCGGATTCAGGAATAAACAATCGCGCAGAGCTAGAGGGGCCAAAAAAATACCGCCACCTCTCTCCCCTGATTTCTAATGGTTCACTCCTATGAAATTTTTACAAATATTTACATTGTATAAGATGGTGGAGGTGTCACCACTTTTAATTACAAGAACTGACCAATCTTAAACAAGAACACATCGAGAAAAACAAAACACTGAGGTGACATATATGCAATACTTTTTTCGATTGACAGACGAAGGCCCATATACAGATATAATTCCTTTCACGGAAGAAAAGCTTTGAATCTTTCTTATATTTTAGTCTGGATGTCTTACAGCTACTGTAGTCAGTCTAAATTTCAGAAATAAAGGCTGATCAAAGGCTTTGTAAAATGTCACTCTTTTAGACACGGTCTAACAGTGACTGAGCAAAACGAACTGTGCCGTGAAAACGGTGAGGTTTCATTGCTAATTTGAAACAATTGCCATAAACGGCGAGGTTCAGTTCATTGTTATGTTGAAACAATTGTCATAAACTGACATGCAAGAAAAGTCAGAGAAACTATATTAGATTGTATGGGACATAGTGATCCATTCAATCTACTCGATGCAACTGAGACGGCGAGTTTAATGCTAATTTAATAGTAGAGCGCAAATTTATTCGATCGCGTTCCAAAATGGAGACAAGTTTTCAACGTTTCCATGCAAACTCAAGCAAGAATCAGCTTGCCAACTAAATTGTTCAAATGTAAACTGCAGTTCTTTTATAACTGGTGGCAGAGAGGTGCAGTAGATATTGTAAATGTTCCCTACTGCACCATCTCTACTGTTTTATAACTAACAACCTTTCAACACAGCAATAAAAGAATCGAAAACGGCCAATTGTTGTCAAACATAGAAAAAACTTTAAACCGATCCATTTAAGTTGCAAAAGTGTTTTATTTATTGCATGCAAAATACGTTGTTTCACATAAGTTCACTCGTCTTTACCTTGTTATAACTTAAGTTAACTATTGAATGCAAGAATAACTATAAAATAGATTGATAGGTTAACACCGACAATCGCTAATAAAAATATTATTTTTTATCTGAAACAGATTCAATGCATTATTATTTCTACGGTAGTAGTAAAGAAAACTAATAAGATTTGTACAATCAGCCGGTATTTTTCGCTCGGTGGGATCAGGACAGTGTGGCACCCGTAGAATGGTGAGATCACGTTGCTTGAAACACCAAGCAAAGTCATCGAAGAGAGCAACCAAAAGTCTACCAGAAATCGTCTGGGAACATTTACAATCTCTACTGCAAAAGACACAAGTGTTCCCTTAAAGTTTGTGTAGTTAGTCCTTTAAATAAAAAACGAAAAACGAATGAAGAGAGTTCAGAAGTTAGCCACCAGCTCAGAGGTCACCAATTTGTAGCAACTAAAGCGGAGATAAACAATTTGGTTCACAAGTGATGTGTTTTCGAGTTTCGAAAAGCAACTAACTCTAGGAATCCGTGCAGCAATTGTGCGATATTTCCTCAGTTTTGGAGTCGAGACGAAGGTAAGGAAATGGGCGGAGCGCCCTTAAAAATCACTTACCTTCTTCTATTGTTTGCTTTTTGGTTCGCCTTGCGTGAGTTCTGTTGAAAAAATCCACGATGTCAATCGATTGAATCAATGCGAAGAAAGCCACCGAGAATTGCTGAAATCAAAGTTCAGGTCGGACAATAGCAACAAAGGCGATTTACAGTAGCCTAGAAGTATTAATATTGTTACAAAGGTATTATAATTACTTCAAATTGTGTCCATATATTTTTTGCTCTTTGACGCCGTGAAACCCGGAAAGTGTAATGCTTGTGGAATTCTAAAAATAAAAATTATGTCATTCATGCATGACATTGCCATGGCAACAATCGAGATACAAACGACCGGTGCCGCTTGAGAGAGGTGTGAATTGTTGTTGATTGGCCAGACGTTTAGCCAACGTTGGTTGGCACTTTTTATTTTCCAGTCTTCAGTAAAATTAGGTAGACTATTAAGAGTTATTTGTATCGTGAGAAATAACATTTTAACTACCTGTATATTCCTACTAAGTAAATAAAATTGATTTAGATAAATTAAATTTAGTATAACAGGTAAAAAATAAACTTTGAAGAATTATAAAGTTAGCCTGCAAACACGGGCCGATGAAAGGAAGGGGGAAGGAGAGCCTGCCCGGACGACGAAATTAATACAAATTTGAGTATCCGCGTCGAAATTTTGGACACAAACTATTGGTCCATTCTACGAATGTTTCGCCCGTTTCAAATTCCACTCTAGATCTACTCATTTGCCGAGCCCAATTAGACAAACAAAGCCGCCAAATTATTATCCTTTATTTGAATTGCGTTCAACACATGCACAAGTGAACGGCCTCTGAAACGAGCCTAATGATAGATCAATGTAAGAGCCACACAGTGCCGCTTGAAACGAGCCATGGTATTGGCTTACCCAACAATACAAAACACCCTAACCTTTAGAACTAGCAGTACAAAAACAATAGAGCTACGGTATAATGGTCCAATCAGAATACAATTATCGATCGCGAGCGCTACTGTATGACTCCAATGTAGAGTCGTATTTCAAATTTGTATAGCGTCCGTGCAGGCATTTCTTCCATCTCCATCCACTTTCTTCCTTTGGAAGCGAGACTCAGTACGTATGAACACTATGTCACTTCTTAATTTGTAGCTATAGCTTTACTCCTGTGTCTATACACCCGGACACTAATTCAACTTCTTGTAACTAATTCCACGCCGTCTCTTATTTCCACAAAATGTGCTAATCCCGAGTTAGAAACTTAAAGAGATACCCGAGTACAAAACACTTATGGTCTCAAAATGATATCTAAACTATCCTGAAAACTGAAATCGCAATAAAAACGATTTCATTTGCAATGCAAAAGTGTAGGATTTCTTTGAAAGTGTATTGCGCCATACTAGCCTGAGCTACTTATTCTGCTGGAAAATGGTATGTTCATAAGACCTTTTCATGAATTGATATTAGTTCGGCGTCAGACAAGTTTATAAAATTGTTTATTTCAAAACAGTTAACACGATATTTATATATAGATGGGTTGCAGTCAATCCCCAGAGATTCAAATGACAAAGGGCATGGCGGCCATGTTGGTGTACCTAACAAAAGAAGCTAACGAAGAATCTATTGTTAAAGGTACACCAACATGGCCGTCGTGACACAGCTGTCACACAATCTGACACGCTGTCACACAATCACGCACTCCTAAGACTCTTGTGCCCTGAAATAGTTAATGAAGCGCGCGCACCACGATACATGTGATCATAGCGGAGCTCCTGCGAGCGAAGCACCCTCGACTGCGTCTCGTGGCGCAGTTATTTGTCCTCGTCGCGTTGTGACGTCATCTGTGCATCTATAAGAGGACAGACACAAGGCAGAATGGAATCTATTTGTTAAATATAACAGGAGCTCCGCCCATTCACTCTTCTTACTATTTATGCGCATATCTAATTCACTACCCGAAAACGAGGCTATCCCCGCATCGTGGATGCCGCAACGTGCATCCGAGTTCGAAAAGACAATTCAGGATTTTTCCTTTTGTCTCCAACACATAGAGGAACATAGCAATATTCCGTCCGTGACGCCATTTTGCTTTTCAGCTAAGCAACGATGCGGGGATAGCCTCGTTTTCGATTACCTAATTATATGCGCATAAATATTAAGAAGAGTCAATAGGCTTATGTATATATAGGCACAGTAATACTACATACATAGTATGATCATAAATAACAGGAGCTCCGCCCATAGGCGTACCTATGTATATATAGGCACAGTAATACTACATACATAGTATGATCATAAATAACAGAAGCTCCGCCCAAAGGCTTACCTATGTTTATATAGGCACAGTAATACCACATACATAGTGTGATCATATATAACAGGAGCTCCGCCCATAGGGTTGTCTATGTATATATAGGCACAGTAATACTACATACATAGTGTGATCATATATAACAGAAGCTCCGCCCATGGGCTTACCTATGTATATATAGGCACAGTAATACTACACACATAGTGTGATCATATATAACAGGAGCTCCGCCCATGGACTTACCTATGTATATATAGGCACAGTAATACTACACACATAGTGTGATCATATATAACAGGAGCTCCGCCCATGGACTTACCTATGTATATATAGGCACAGTAATACTACACACATAGTGTGATCATATATAACAGGAGCTCCGCCCATGGGCTTACCTATGTATATATAGGCACAGTAATACTACACACACAGTGTGATCATATATAACAGGAGCTCCGCCCATAGGCGTACCTATGTATATATAGACACAGTAATACTACACACATAGTATGATCATAAATAACAGAAGCTCCGCCCATAGGCTTACCTATGTATATATAGGCACAGTAATACCACATACATAGTGTGATCATATATAACAGGAGCTCCGCCCATAGGGTTGTCTATGTATATATAGACACAGTAATACTACATACATAGTGTGATCATATATAACAGTATGTATATATAGGCACAGTAATACTACATACATAGTGTGATCATAAATAACAGGAGCTCCGCCCATAGGCGTACCTATGTATATATAGGCACAGTAATACTACACACATAGTATGATCATATATAACAGGAGCTCCGCCCATAGGCTTACCTATGTATATATAGGCACAGTAATACTACGTACATAGTGTGATCATATATAACAGGAGCTCCACCCATAGGCTTACCTCATAGTGTGATCATATATAACAGGAGCTCCACCCATTGGCTTACCTCATAGTGTGATCATAAATAACAGGAGCTCCGCCCATAGGCTTACCTATGTATATATTATTCTACAGACAGCTCGTTCAAGGACTCGAATCTGGGGGCAGCCAAATAATCTATAGGAGACTGCATTGTAGGAAGCCTGTTTTCAATGAAAGTTTCAAGTTGTAACTAAGATATACTACGATACGCTTATGATAATTACCGTAATCTATAACTTTGCAAATCGGTTCATGACTCGAAGTCAACCTGAATAGTGAGTTAGAAGCAGTTGCTCACTGGCTTGGGCCTCAATTGTGTAAAATCAATATCCCTATTGTTTGAAAGCAGACGTCGCCTAATACCTTTGACAACGGTTACTATAAATGAATCCCCTCCTGAACGTAATTGGAAATTCATTCAAATATTTAGGAGTAACCTTAAGCGAGGATCTACTTGGAGCGATCCTAACCCAGCGCCTTGAGAAGAGTCAAGCACCAATTACCAACCGATGCTCGTCTTCCATTATATAACACAATTATTGTCCCTCTGAGTTTGATTATGCAGACGTTATATGAGGGACAAGAACAATGTAACTCTAATGAACGCCCTTCAGGTCCAGCAAAACAAGACAGTCAAATTAATAATAGACAAACCATGCGCTCTTCTGCCACTCAAGCCTTGGTGACCAAGCGTTGGTGACCTTAAACTGGAAACGTTTATGTGAACGACGCCATGCGTATAGATGTATATTTATGTTTAAACGTCTGAACAACTTAATTGATTCAAACTTTGAACTAGTGCCTAATAGCAATTCCACCAATATAATAGAACTAAAACAAATTGGGGGAACATAAACTAACTTACCATGCTGCGAACGAGGGGCGTGTCATGAAATTACAAATTGCTAAAGATATACTAATGTAAAAACCTACTACTAATACAATGGATAAAATACTTTAAAATCGTATATAATATAAACTAATTGTCTGACAGTCTATTGGCAGAGACTCGATGATCGGCTAATAAAGATAACTACGTAATTTATCAGAAAATGTGCTAAGAGTCACAGTCTCTTAAGTCACTCGGCAAGGCATTCCATGTTTTTGCTCCGTCATAGCTCCAACTTTTCCTCAAAAACTCAGTTCTTGGTTGAGGCATAACTAATTTGGTAGAAGATCCTCGGAGGTTATAATTACAGTAGCTGGTTTTATTGAGTTTCTGAAAGAGATTTGAAAGTCGTGTTGGAGCTAGACCATGGAATGTCTTGTACATGAGGTTTGATTTCATTTGCGTCCTCTGTTCATTTAGATTATGCCACTCAAGGGCGTCAAGGGCTATTTGGGACTGCCCAGATTCATTAGGGCGCTTCATTATAACTCTAGCAGTCCTGTTTTGTAGCTTTTGCAGCCGTTCTGATAGAACACTGCCTATTGGATCCCAGACGACGCAGCAGTAGTCAAAGTGTGGTCTAACTAGTGCGTTATAGGCTGACACGAGCGTTTGGTGATCAACAAATTCCCTAAGCCTCCGTAGCGCGCCAATTCCTGACAAGATCTTTTTGGCTATATGGTCGATGTGATCTTCCCATGTAAGGAACTGGTCAGTCTGACCACTAAGTGCCTTATAATTATTAACCCTTTTAACTGGTTGACCGCCGATTTTCACCTCGGTTTGCCTTGGAAGATTACTCAGATTATACCTAGATCCGATTAGCATATACTCGGTTTTGGCGACATCGAGGCTTAGTTTATTTGATGACAGCCATTTGTTCAGATTGTTTAGATCACGATTTCCTGCCGCCTCTATCTCCTCGAGTGACTTGCCAACAGCTGTTATGCTTGTATCATCGGCAAAGAGCCGAGCAGTTGTAGCGTTTAAGCAGTTTGGCAAGTCATTTACGTATAGAACAAATAGAAGCGGCCCAAGAATCGATCTTTGGGGAACTCCACAGGTTATTTTCTCTTGACCTGATGATGCGTTATTTAACTGGCACTTCTGGACACGGTTTGAGAGAAAGGAGTACATTAGGTTTCTAGCGCCCCCCTTATTTCATACATCTCGAGTTTGCGTATTAGAATTTCATGATTTACCGTATCGAACGCGTTTTTCTGGTCAATGAAAATAGCCAAGTTGAAGAGCCCGCGGTCCATGTTTATATACCATTCATTTGTACTATCTAAAAGTGCAGTGGCAGTAGAATGATACTGTCATTCTGCCTAAAACCAAATTGTTGGTAGTAAATTGTGCACAGTTAGGTATTCGTAAAGTTGTTCAAAGAGAATATTTTCAAATACCTTGCTTAGTATGGAAAGGATGGAAATAGGTCGATAATTATACAACACGTTCCGCGGACCTTTTTTGTGAATTGGAGTAACCATGGCAACTTTTCATTCGAGCGGAAAGTATTCTGAAATAATGGCTGTGTTTAAAATATGAGTTAAAGAATTTGAGATAATAGGCAGCGCCAATTTCAGAACTCTAACAGAAATATGATCAACACCAGTGGCCTTGCGAACAGACAATGCATTAATTGTCTGTTAAATTAGCTAAATTATCTTCTTAACTTTTAACTGTAATCCTATATATGTTTATTTTTACATTTATAATTATTACCTTTTTGATACAGAGCCACTCTGAAAAACACGAGTGCACCATGTGTAATATAATAATATGATTAATAATTGTTTTGGGTCTAGCCTTGTATCGATATTTCTCCCCTTAACTCCCTTCCTCAGCTTCGATGTTCTTTAATAGCTCGTTATTTATATAGTTCTCCAAATCGGGTCCGTAATAGTCCAAATTATAAGTAGCCTCACTCTCATATTCTCCTTCATCCATCCCAGAACCACTCGCGGCGTCATCTCCGCCTTCCTTCCCAGAACCACTCGCGGCGTCATCTCCTTCATCCATCCCAGATCCACTCGTGGCGTCATCTCCTTCACCCATCACAGAACCACTCGCGGCGTCATCTCCGTCTTCTTCTTCATCACGCTTAGATTCAGAACCAGACTCCTCAGGCGCTCTTGATATCTCGGATTTCTTAATAGTCTCACTAACAACGTCTGGGCTCCCAACGACTTCCTGCGGAGGCATCGTCTCCGTCACGACCTCCGCCGGCTGAGACGTACCTGGTGAAAAATCATCGATTTGCTCTGTGACTGTATTGTGCTTTATTGGAGTGCCGGAATCGAGAAGGACATGGACTTCGGACGCTGCGGAGGACGAAGAGGAAGCAGATTGTGACAAATCTTCTGTAGCTACTTCTGCATATGATGACGATGACGAGGAAGAGGAAGAGGATGTCTGCACGGACGAGGCGGAAGATTCATTGGCTACCGAGCCACCGACCGAAGACCCACCGACTATCACGGAACCTCCAATCGTGGTACCGCCCATTGCCTCAGTCACAACGTTCGACGTCTCGCTAGGACCACTATCATCCGTGAAGGAAGAGATAGGAACACACCTGGAAAACGTAGTAGGATTATCTATTAATTTCTATATTGGGACAATAAGTTTATAGACTCTTTTACCAATGATCTAATATTTACCTATATTTCAAGTCTTTAGGCGCTTGATTCTTTCTGTTCCACTTGTTCAGAATCATTTCAAGTGCATTGCTGGTTGTCACTCAATCTCAGAGATTCAAACGACAAAGGGCATGGCGGCCATGTTGGTGCCCCAACAAAAGAAGCTAACGAGGTATCTATTGTTTAAAGGCACCAACATGGCGGCTATGACGTCACGTGAAAGCCATCAATTGAGAATTCAATTCATAAATTTGAATTATTATGATTCAGTTGTATTTCTGAATGAAGGTAAATGAAGCCGTTAAGAATCAATTCCCGAGAGACTTGAAATATAGAATGAATATATTTAACAAATATTATACGAAATATTATACGAGTGCTGACTGTCGAAGACATCGTTACGTTAGAGATTGAGCTTTCTTTACCTGTATTTCACTTCCAGATACTTGGCCACATTCGGACACACAACAGTTCCTCCCCTCGCTAAGAATTCATTAGAAGCAGATACTTCACACTTGTTAACCTTGTCGCAGAGATCTGTGATTTGCTGTTTTACCTGGCCTCCTTGTTCCTCACACGGTGTGCCTGGTTTTTTCCCAGGAGGAAGACAAATCATCGGATTCCTTCTGCCAAACATTGCATGTCCTATTTCGATCCCGTTGTAGATACTTGGGCATTTGATGTAAACTTTCTGGTTTTCGCAGGCGATTACATTTTTCTGTAGATGAGAATATTAACATGCAACTCATTTTCCAGACACTATTTTGTACCAGAAGTCAAGACATAAACAATAACAACGGCAAATTACTGTGTTTTGTATGCCCAATGCAAACATAAATCATTGCATGGCTTCAACAGTATTTAAGGAAGTCGCTTGCCACCCGTGCACCGAGTTTAAATGGGCTGCTATGGGACTGAAAATTGTACTCTGTTCCCTTTTGCGTCCTTAGGTTCGTCCCTCTTGTTATTTCACTTGAATTTTAGTCTGTGTCTAAAAGAATATAGAGCAGATTTCGTATGAGTGGGACAAACTACGGCAATGACTACAGTACGGTTACTGTACAACATGCCGTGACATACATGCATCAGGAGTTCCGGACTTCCGGTTGGATCAAACTGCATTCTGGGTAGGTGGGCTCAGAAAAGTGGGCACAACTTCCAGAGCGGCCATATTGGATTTGAGCGCAGTCAACTTGGAAACTTTATTAATCCCGTTCTAAAGCCTAAACATCGACTTAGAACTCCCAACTGAAGAATCTGTAAAGGTAAGATATTCCGTGTATTAGGTAGTAAGTTTTTGAACTTGCAAATGAGCAAAAATTGACTGCACTCAAATCCAATATGGCCGATCTAGAAGTTGATGCCCACTTTTCTGAGCCCACCTACCCAGAATGCAGTGTGATCCAACCGGAAGTCCGGAACTCCTGATGCATGTATTGAAATGGTTTTCTGATCCAATCAAAATTACAGAGTTACGGTACAGTAAGTTGCAGTACGGTTACGATAGAGCAGATTTCGTATGAGTGGAACAAACTACGGAATGTCCGTAACTGCGCTGTAACCGTGCTGTACCGTATTTCTGTAATTTGATTGGATCAGCAGGACAAAAACAATGGGAAACCATTTCAATGTCACAGCATGTCGTACGGTAACAGTGCTGTAGTTTGTACCACTCATACGAAATCCGCTTTATGTTTCCCATGTACTGTACAAAGTAATCCCCATTTGAAGTCCTAAAAACCTAAAGGGCCGGTTATGTTATGGTACTGCGCATGCGTGGAATCAATGTTCAATTAGTAGCTTTTAATTGGCTACAAACTGTTAGTCTCCTTCCTCAATGTTTGATTGAAATGACTATGTCTGTACACAGTTTGTTACTAATCATGTGTGCATATATTTGCTTTAATTTTAACCATCCCACATGTGCGCGAGGTTTGATCAGTTCATATGAAAATCGCACAAAGAATTTGCTGTCTGCAATCGTTGATATAGTGGAGAGAGAATAGTGGCATTGGATGAAGAAGAGTAATTATTTGGGAATATAATTACTGGTATGAGTGATTCTTTAAAAGTTTTCGTAATCGAATCGCACTAGCCTTTAGGCGATTTTCACTGACACCAGAGCCAAACTAACGCCAACGTTTTCAATTTTAAAATCCATTTCCGTGACATATCCTACTTAACATTACTCCAAGCTTGGTAATGACTGATTTTAAAAGTACTCACCCAAACCCCCACCCCTGGGGGGAAGGGGCCTATTGCAGGTTTGGCATAAAGAGCTGGAGAGAAATAAATTAGTTTAGTAAACAAACGTATTAGCCTGAAAACTCTTTGTTCCTTTTTAAACTGGTAAAAGAAAAATGTGCTAGTGTGGTTTGTAAAAAGTGATATATAGCGCCAAAATATGGTTACATTTCCAGGAATTGTGAATCACTTATTCATTGGAGGTTATAAGCTTTTGTATATGAACGTGTTCTAGAGGCCAATTTTTTTATTATCATAAATGGTTATTTCACATTAAATTTACATTATCGTAAATACAGGGCACGCTAGACTAAAACACGTGTCAATATATACTAATTTGAAATTTCCAAGATGGCGGAAAGTGGCGATAAACGTGCGGCTAAAAGACAATAAAAACTAACTCAAACCCGAACCATAAAATGTTCTGCATGTAATGCAAGTGTTGTAACCACTACGCTAAACTACCATAATCGGTCGAAATGTGTCTTCCAGTCTAACGTATAGCATGCGTGCCTATTTATGATAATAATTTGATGCGAAATAATAATATTTATTAAAATAATAAATTTGGGTAAGAGATCCTGTTGTGTATATAGCACACCCAGTCAACTCTAAAGATCTACGAAGTTTATATTATGATAAACAAGCATTTTCACGGTAACTAATTTTTGGTGGTTTCTACCTGTAAGACGCAGCCAAAGTGTCATCACAATCACAAACTACCCCCACTTATAGGGGCACTGTAAATCGAATTGAACCTCAAGTTGCTTTAAGACAAAACTACAAAAATAACACCCTGAGATAGAAGAGAAATACCATGAATGTCCTGGTATTGCCTTTTAAACATTTTCGATAGAGAATGGCATTAGAAAAGCTTATTTTAGAAACTTGATTTCGGTCAAGTTGCTCAAATTTGTTCTAAAAGCAGTATTTTTCATCCACTTGAATCTTTGCCATCCTCCATCAAAATCGTCTCAAAATTTCTCCAGTATACTTGGAAAGCATACCCTGCTGATCTGAGTAGTTATTGTTGTCTCCAGTATACCTGGAAAGCATACTCTGCTGATCTGAGTAGTTATTTTTGTATTTCGTCATGAGAAAGTGTATCATTTGGGGGTTGACAGTGTCCCTTTAATCCTATGAATATTCCAATCCAATTGTGTTGTTTTTCAAGTAGAAGCATTCGATACTAAACTTTGAATACCATTCATGCTGAGACACAACAGGTTGTAATTCTTATATTTTGACACATTTATGTCTCTATTTTGATTTTGATACGACACTGAATAGGCACATATACTTATAAATATCTTGAAAATCAAACTATAGCTTTCTAGTCACAACAAACAATGGTGTTGTTTGAAAACCGATGCTCTTTCATTGCATTGTTAAACTATAACTTAACACTCACCTTGAAGGGTAACGAGTAGAAGAAATATCTCCGTCACAACCTCAGAACTAGAAATCATGGCATGAAATGAACAGTAGAATTTCGACGGAACCTATGAAAAATATTTTCTCATGCTTTCTGTCGTGTTTTGATTCTTAGAGGCAAAGTTAAGCAGACATGAGATCAGTTTTCGTTCTGGCTTCTTGTTGATGTATTATTTAGGTACCTGTTATAAATCTTTATGGAAAAACAAGACGGGCTGACAGGTCTTGCTATGTCCACTCGATATTACTGGTTAGCGGATAGACTGTGAAGTCCCTCCCAATACACCTTATTGACACATGCTGAGTTACGTACCTTGCCCGATACGAAAAATCAGAACAACAGCACGTGGGGAAAAACTTCTGGAAACGTACTCCTCAAACGAATGCAATCGTACAAGGCTAAATAAACACAAAATAAACTCATACATATGAACAATAACTTAACAAGACAACGAAACTAAGTTTGGCTTACTTGTGGCTGTCCAACAAGCGAGAGGACTACATTAAAATGATTCGGTCCTTATATACCTATCATATTATGAATATTAAAATATACAAAAGAAAAGGAACTAATGCACTATCACGTATAAGTGATAATTAAAACAAATAGCTACGTGCCGTAATGAAGACGCTTTTCGAACTAAGAGTTGCTCCATTGGAAAGCATCTAATATAAAGTGAGAGAGAGAATCTCCAATACGCGTGCTTGTGCGATGATAATGAACAAGTATCACGTGACCCGTACGGCCCCGCGCGCTTTCCTTCCAAAACCATTTACAAAAGTCACGTGATTACTGTTTTGCTGTTTTGCGGTTTGTTCTACAAAAAAATATATGGTCATATGATAAAAAACCTATTGACGGAGTTAAGTCGGGCCGGACGGGAAAATATTTGGCTCTCGGTCATTTTGTACGCTGCGCTTGGTCCGTACGTCATGACCTCGAGCCAAATATTTTTCCGTCCAGCCCTCCCACACATTCAATAAGTACCTAGTATTTACCCAAGAAGAGGTGGACTGAAGAGAAATGCAATAACCTATCTGTGGCGTCGAAATATGCCCTGATAATTCGTCCGCGGACATTATCTGTCCAGAGAAGAGAACAGTTCCCGAGAGCGAAGCTAGAGGGAAACTGTTAGCTTCGAGGATCAGACTATGAATGTCCAAAGACAAATATCAGGGCATATTCGACGTCACAATGTACGTTATTGTTATCATCCTTCAAATATTTTCTTTTACGCGCGCTGATGCGCTCACAGGGGACGTATTCGCTGATATTTGCCGTTCGCTGAGAGAAAATATCGGGTCACGTGAGGCATTCAACCATCACGCGTGAGAAAATATCGTTGATGGGTTATAATGGTGGATATTTACCGACATAGAGGTGAATAATTGTTTAGTATATACCACACAAAATGAATAGCCAGCACCAAATAGTTATCTTATTTTCTGTCAAATGGAAAAAAAATCGTTGCTTCGCTCGGAGATGAATAGCAAAGGATATTCACCTCCAGATTAGCCAATCAGAGCGCGCGAAAAGCACTATTCACTTGTGTGGTGTATATGCTAATGTTTAAGAAATCTATTTCTAGTAACCGGAAGCAGCTGAAGCAAGTGCGCCAGCGCGCGACGACAATCTCATGGCGGCAAAATATTTTCGCGCCCTTTCGCGCCATGAGATTGCTTGTTGTCGCGCGCTCGCGCACTTTGCTTCAGGTGCTTCTGGTTACTAAAAATAGATTTCTTAGATGTTATCATCGCCAGGAGCCCATTACCAGGAGCGTCCATCTCCCATACTGTTTGTGAGTCAGCGTATGACCGGATTGAGCTATATTTAGAACAGATCTGGCGGGAGTTCACGTGCCCACACTTTGAGAATCCAATCAAACCATAGTCAGGACAATGCAGTGTTAGTAAATCACCTCAAAGAACCACAAATGATTCTCAATCTCGATAATGACGGCAAGCATGTACAGACCACAGTGGAGTCAGAAGACAGTTACCCAGGAAACATATTCTAAAAATAGCTCAATCCAGTCATATGCCTTATTCCAATATGGCTGCTCTTATTTGCATAATGCCAAAAAACTTAGGATATTAGGCGAAGTGAATGCCGTCTTTATTAAAGCATGCAAAAGTAAGTAATACTGAGCAGTTTGAGAGTTTGTCTTTCATTGTTGCAAAGTTATTGACATTTAAATACAGTGTAAATCACGAAAACGAGGCTAGTAGGTATAACTGGCTCAAACCCATACAAAACTCTATATTTTGAAATCTCGATAACTTAGTACCATTTTATGCTATCACCCCTCACATTCAGAGTATTGCTAATCTTGGCATGCTCTTTATTTAACGTGGTAGCATTCAACTGTTATTTACTGCTCTCTATACTACTCAAACAAGATTTGCCATTTTGGAATAGGGCCGGTATACGCTGACTCACGGATATAGTATATATGGACGCTCCTGGTAATGGACTCCTGTCGTCGCACCCCGCACGCACGCGCACTACAGGATTCTTACTTATGCTCTCTTGTTTCAACGAATTTCCAACCTTGGAAAAACCATGAAAAAATATGTAAACAGACCCTGTTACTTCGCCTGTTTGTTGTGATCATCTCAAATCCTTTGGGGGAAAGGTTCTTTCTTCAAGATATTTGAGCCAACAGGCCAGTCAACGGGGGGACTGATGTATTATAACTAGCAAAATGCATGCTCTTTTGGACTAAAGAAGCATTTAGCTAAACTTCAGAATTAGAAACATGATAATCTAAAATCAAGTCCTGGAGTGTTTATTGTTGAGTCGAAAGTGAAATACAAATGAAAAATAGAGAAAAGATAAGAAAGAAAAAGTAACAGGGAAAAGAAGGGAAGAAAGAAGATGGAAGAAGAACAATTAACATAAAAGAGGGGAAATGAAGAAAGAATTCTCAAGTATGACCGAAAATAGGAAAAAAAAACATTTTTCAAGATTATGAGCTAGAACCTTGACAAAAATATGTGAAACTCAGTACATCAATAGAACTTCACGCGATAAAGAACCTTAACTAGCGTTTATTTTTATTTTGGGTGGTCACGTGACCTGTTGACACGAATATCAGAGGGGGAAACTCCTTCTAAAATGGGGTTGCGAATTTTCACCAAGCAAACAAGTTACTATATCCAGTATATTTTGATTACTGATTTCTATAAACTCACGCTTCGAGAACTTGACTATCGTTTACTGTTAAGAAGATATTCAGCAAACAGATCATGTGACCTCATTCCCCCTTAATATATTATCCCATAATCAATAAAAACAACATATCTAACCACGATTCTCTTTGACTTGTTAAAGCAATCTTATTTTCATGATCAATTTTGTCCGATGTATAAAACTCGCCGCCCCATTCTTTATGTTTCTCTTATCTATGACGTCACTGATCACGTGATCACCATAAGAAGAACTGCAAATGTTGAGGAAGTCAAACCCAACAAAACTTTAAAGTGCATATAAGCCCTGGCTAATTATATTTCTTACGAAGAGACTAGAGGCCATAGTCAAAGGATTCCGAAATAAAAAGTTGATTTGATTTATTTTTCGTGGTGTATATTGGCCGTTCAAAGTTGCCCCCAAACTTGTATTGGGTTGCCTGTGGACCAAAATCGAGCGCACGAGATGGCACTGGGTCTAGTTTTACGTCATCATCAGAACACACTCGATCCGCCATTGCATGAAAAGCTCTCCGAAACGTTTATCGTGATATTATCATCTTTCTCATTTGATCTATTCATGCTCTCTCGCGTGATTGGTGGAATCGTGTCTGCTCTCCGCCAGATGACAGTTGTCAGCGAATACACCTCCAGTGAGCATAACGCGTGCAAGGGCTCCCGTAAAAGAAAATCAGTATTTGAAGGATTACAACCTACGTACTTTGTAGCTTTGATATATGAACTGATATTTGTATTTGACCATAACCAGCTGTTCCTCGAAGCTCAAAGTTTGCCTCGAGCTTCTATTCACTCTCGGAAACTGTTCGCTTCTCTATCCGTCACTCATTATACCTGATTGGACGAAAACTGGTTTGGAGAGTTTATCTGATTGGACAAAAACTGGACAAGATTAAGAAGCCATTCGAGAGTTTTATCTGATTGGACGAAAATTGGGCAAGATTAGGAAGCCATTCGAGAGTCGGCTTTATCGGGTTCTGAAATGATGTGCAAAGTTTTGTACTCCGCATGCATGCAAAGTCCTTTATAAGAGAGCTTAAGCATTAACGACGGCGACGGCAGCGAGGACGGCACCTAGAAAAATGGTTTCTCCCGAAATATGATGTTTACTATTTCCTTCGTTCGCCTTTAATTACTTTTCGCATTCATATCTTCGCAAAATATGATAAACGTAGAATTCCGTTCAGGCCGAATGAAAAACGTAATGCGAATGAAAAACGTAATGCGTTTCCTGGGAGAATCCGAATCCGGATTCTTGAATCCAAAAATGGATTTTGCGTTTCTTTACCCCAAATCCAAATCCGGATTCTTTGATTCATGATCCAAAGCGTTTCTTTTGGGAAAGGATTCGAAAAGAATACTTGTGGCTAGCGGCATACCAAACAAAATTACTGGCGGCTGCCAGGCATTTTTGTGGTTTTTGTGGGCCTGTACATGCATTCCAACGGGAGTTGCCATGGCCAAATAATCCGTTTTCAGATCATCGTTTCTTTTAGGGCCCGTTTACAAGGATATAGGGTTACCCTAGCACTAGGGTTACCCTGGCACTAAGGTCAAAGATAGCCCGGGTTTACAAGCAAAATGATTCAGGTAGGGTTACCCTACTGCCCGGGCCAACTCAACACAAGCCAGTTGAAGTCTCTTTCAAATATATTATTCATTTGAAAAGCCGTTTCTTATGAAATGTCATACTAATCAATGAAAACATGTGCTACTAATATTACTCTTCCACTTTTCTTTCATTTTTATCCGGTTCAAACAGATCTGTGGAAGTGATTTTGATTTTACTAATTTTTTTGGTAGCCTGTGAACCGCCAGGCTCGGGGCCGCCAAAATCATTCAAGCATAGAAAACAACATGGCGGCCACGAATAGAGTTCTGACGGGTTTTGGTGGATTAACGTCGATTCTTCTTTCTGTGGTGCCCTTTATTGCAGCTGTATAGTATACTAGAATGTTGTTATGTTACCTACTAATTGCTAGAGAACTTCAGAAACTTGCAATGTGATGTGAAATAGAGTTGTAATGTGAAATAGAGTTGACCCGGGTAGGCGGGTTACCCTAGGAAACCGTTTACAAGGGCAAAACATAGCCCTAGTACTAGGGTCACCCTAGCTCTCAGACAGGGTAACCCTAGCGCTAGGGTAACCCGGGCAGCCGAGTTGAGTTGTCCCGCCTGCTTGTAAACACATCGCTAAAAATAAGAGGAAATGACCCAGCGCTAGGGTAACCCTAGTGCTAGGGTAACCCTAGTGCTAGGGTAACCCTATCTCCTTGTAAATGGGCCCTTAGCCTGGGAAACCAGCCGACTCTAATCGCTCCCCACTCGCGAAAGAGACGTCTCTTTCGCGAGCGGGGAGCGATAAGAGTCGGCTGGTTTCCCAGGCTACGTACGTTTCTTTGGGCGCCACAAAATCCGTATGATCCAGAGCATGAATCCAATTTTGGATTCTCCCAAAGAAACGCTATTCGGTTTTAAGCGATAAGAGACGGCTGGTTTCCCAGGCTACGTCGTCCTGGACGTTGCCGTCGTGGTTGCTTAAGCTATCTATTCGACTATTGTACCATGTAACTGAAAATCGGTTGCTTTACGTCATATTCCCGCATAGAAAGTGAAGACCTTGATGGTTTTGTATCAACACAGGACAAGTCACCAGTTTAAGGTCAAGAGGGTTACAGGTACTAGCTACAAAGAAAGGCTTACACGCTATGAATAAAAAATTGAATGAATCCTTTTCATCTGGGAAGGCAATAGCTATAGTCCCTGAACTGGAAAACGATGAATTTGGCTTTGCTTTCGATTTGGATTTTATACGGCATCAAAAAAGGTAAGTACATTTGTAGAGAAATTTGTACGTATCACTTTTGACTTCAGCTTATACGACGTAAAAGAGTTTATCGGTTATTTACGAGCGCCGCGGAGCGGTACATTGTGATATGTTTTGATTTTATAATTAGGTTTTCCAAAATAACAAAGAAAAATCCGGTTAATGATGAAAACATTGTCTGAAAAATAAACTTTTTCCTTCGCGAGTTACGAATCAGTATCGAAGATGGGAGTTTGGTTTGGGAGAAATGTTATACTCTAACAGCGAAGCTATTTTATACTATGAAACAATTCATTCTTTGACTTGTACATGTTGTCTTAAATTGGCTTAAAAGGAAGTCGGTCTATATTCTACATTCTACTTTTTTGTGTTCAAAAAGGTAAAGAGTTATATAATATTCTTTCTGATAATTAGATGCCCAAATTAAAAGTTATTTTATACTACGAACAAATGTGATTTTTGTATTCTTTAGGAAAATCACATGCCTAACGAGGTAATTCCACGATAAATTGCACGAGAAAACCGATATCGCCCGAGTCGCGTTTTCCTTGAATCGTATAGTCCGATGAATTACTTGAAGATTTAGTACTTTTGTTGATGATATTTTGCTAAGTTATAAATAGCGCGCGTAGCTACAGTGATGATTCCACTCTGAATCACTACTCCGTCTCAGCAGGTCTCAGCCAATCAGCGTCTGATTTCGCAAATGCACCGTGCGATTCAATTCAGCTTTGGCTATGCGATTCTACCAAATATCTATTATCTGGTATTACTATTAGCTTGTGTTATCTCTGTGGAACCCTCGTAAGGCCTATGACTGATTTTTGCGATATTTACTGCGATTTTTAGCGGCGATTTTCAAGGGCGACTTCAAATCACCCGTGTCAGTAAACTATCGGCAATTTCACGGCGATTAGAAATTTTAGGACGTGTTCAATTGACCATATTCCAGAATTAGTCTCTGGAAATCACTGGTTCAGGCACATTTTGCACACTGTAAGCTACAACCGCTTGCTGACATATGATATTCAGCCGGATACATTTCGTATTCCAGTGGCTGAAAAACTCCGATATAAACGATTTGTATTGTTATTCCGGAACTGATGGTCAAACGAACGCACCCTAAATTCAATTGTGCAATCGTCCTTGAGATCGCTGCTCAATAGACCAGTTCGCGGTAAATTCCGACATTTTGAAAAGGGTGCAAACATGGCGCGAAATACAGTGTTTGTATGGGAATCGATGGGAATCCGAATCCGATCGAATTTCTGAAATAATCAATATTATTAATGATATAGAATTTAACCTTATATATCCTCTGAGTGTTGGTCCGGCCATGCAAGTGTCTCAACCTTCGACCTCCCGCACGACCGGACCGACGCTTAACCGGTATAGGATTGTCTCCCAACACAACAACCTGGCATTCTGGAGGAACTAACAAATACTCATGACTGTAAACTGCACGGCAGCACTTTGCATCACAATAGGCCATTTTGACGATGTTGCGCACGCATTGAAAACAAAAGCATGTGACCCGCCAAAACCCAATGTTGCATGACAATCTTTTGTTTTCTTGATTGCATGTATATTGTTCTCAATGCGCGCGCAACATCGTCAAAATGGCCTATAGCAGTCTAACAACAAGTCCTCCTTTATAGAGCGCATATGACTATATTCTTATAGAACTTGCGCCATATTAATGACTACCTTTATTTTTTATTTATTTTCTTACCCTGGAGCGTCTTGCATACTTCGTCTGTAATGCAGCATTTTTGTGGACCGGGTTATTTTTAGAATGTGTTTCCCGCGAGTTCGGTTCCGCTAGCCAATCACAAGCGTTTGCATAATTTTAATATGATCAAATGTTTAATGATGTTGCAGCCTTGCTGGTTGACCAAAAAAGAGAAGCTAACGAGGCATCTTTTGTCAACAACATGCCGCGATGCAAGCGAATAGTGAGAAATGAAATCTAAAAATAACCCTTTCTGGAAAAACGCTGCATCGCGCATAAATGACAGATAGATGCTCCGGGTAATGGGTCGGCTAGTACTTCATGTAGTTGCACAAACTGTCCCAAACCCTTATAAACCCTGACCCTACATTTAAAAAAACACCCTAACCGTCAACAACGGGTGCTCACTAATTTAGGGTGTTTAGAGGTGGTCACTAATTTTGGATGTTTTAGAGCTAATCACTAATTAGGCTAATTTAGGCTATTGTCACAGCTACATGAAGTAGTATCCAATGGCTCCTAGCTATAACCGGAAGTCCTCAAACAGTATATTTCTTTTGCCTCTAAGTCTTCTCCCATGACTCGGACCCAGATCTCGAGCAAAAATGTCTGCAGGCTCACAATGAGTACAGGGTCCGCCATGGCGCAGAGAAGCTCGCATGGTCAAGAGAATTAGCGACTGAAGCTCAGAACTGGGCCAATCATCTCGCCGCTATAGATCAGATGGAGCGCGATCCCCTGACTAATCTTGGAGAGAATATTTTTTACATGTATGGAGGGGACCCCAAGGAGGCTTGTCAACGGGCCGTGGAGAACTGGTATCAGGAGGTCAAGAATTATGACTTCAAAACACCGCACGAAGACCCGAGCACAGGTGAGTACTCCCAGCGATTCAAATATGGCGGCCATGTAGCAAGCGAGTTTAATAAGATGTTTATTATATGCCTCAACTGTATTCTAAATCAGTTATGCTTCAAGTTTGCGGTCCGTACTAACCAATTGAAGCTCTCGAACTGGTTGACTATGCATATATTAATAACACTTATGAGCTGTGTTCCAATCTTTGTTCCTTCGTTTTCGAACACTCGCTCTTAACTGACCTTCTAACTTCATTATTCTCTTCTTTTTTCGTAGTTATTTGAAGTTTCATTTTGTCGTTTTGCTTTGTACCATATATTGTTTTAAGGTGAAGAACCACCACGAAAAACTGCTTGCTCGTCTCGGATCATTTTCTATCTAACAACCATTCCCCTAATGACATGCAATTAATTCCCTTAGAACACATCCACTCTAATAGAGATGGCGTACGCATGCAAGGCTCGCGAGGCATTTCTTATTGATAAAGGACAAACATTAGAACCTAAAGGCATGAATAGAAAGGAAGAAATGTAATTTTATACTACTCAGTCTCTACTATATATATATAAAATTGTATTTATCTTAGTTTTCTATCACGCCCACTCATCACTTGTAATTTTATCTCCTAGTCTCACATTCATGTTTTCAAAATTTAAAATTTGTAACTAACGGTTTCTTATCGGTAGTAATTATATATATTTCCCAGTAACCGTACAATCAGCCTTTCATCTTGTCTTGATATTGCTCTCAAATGTTTGTTGTGGATACCACAATCTAATTAATGCTGTGTTTATTCCATGTAAATTATACACTAGATGTCAGTTGACCTGTTTTCTTGTCCATGAAATTCATTTGAATTTTGCGGGAGCCGCCATCTTGGATATTATGACGTCACACGGTTGCCCCTATTGTCAGAAAACAATAGCTACAATAGGCCTTTATCAAAATCACGTGACATGCCTCGTACTGGAAGGACAAACTTTTCAATATGCTGCAGGATCAGTCATCACGTCTTTTCATTACAACTGCTACTTATTCGTACTTGCGACTGAAAGTGGCTCCAACATATTGAGAACTTTGTCCTTCCAATACGAGCCTTCGCTATATTTGGCTCGCAGTAGCCAAAAAATCACGTGATTTTGAAAAAGGACTGAAGGGGCAAAAGTGTGACGTCATAAGATCCAAAATGGCGGCACGCGGGAAATTCAAATGAGTTTTATGGACAGGAAATCGGTCCACAACTGATATCTAGTGTACAATTTACAGGTGACAAACACAGCATTAGATTTAGGTATCCATAACAACCATTGTTGTTCAGTTGAGTTTCCCTTTAAAGCACTTTAATGCCATATCTTTATATTCTCGTCCCAGGCCACTTCAGCCAAGTTGTATGGAAAAAGACGAAGCAGCTGGGTGTAGGGGAAGCACAGAGTAAATCCGGGAACTTTTTTCTGGTAGCTCGTTACCATCCCAAGGGTAACATGGAGGGTGCGTTCAACGACAATGTCGATTGTGTTATGGATGGTATGTGCATGATTAGGAAGCCAAATGCTGGCTTCTCATAACAATTCGACTGATTCTAAGATAACGGAAGAACTGTATACTTATTTTCTACAACTACAAAACGAACTAGGACATGATATAGGACATAGTCAATTGACTGTTCTTGCATTGCGGCCATGTTAAGTTCCAGGAGGATACTAAACTCGTTCTGAAACTGCTCAGTTCGAGGCTGACGTTGCAAAACCTATTGTCTCTAGTCAACATAGCGGCCATGTGAGAAGAGTCAATAGCTAGGACAAAAGACAATAGGACACTACAAGACCGAATTGGACTGTGGTTGTAAAGTGTGATTTGAGAATTGATTCGACGAAAACCATTGATACTCGTCTTACCGTATTTACTCGAGAAAGCGCCATGGCGCTTATTAAATGTTTCGACTTTTTGATGCGGCGCTTTAATCGGGGTAGGCGCTTATTAAAACTCATTAAAAAACAACATTTCTGAATAAAACACAACTGCTCTTTATTTCTAAAAACGATAACAACAACAATAAAAAAAATTGCTGTTGGTTTAAAACGAACCGTATCGTTTTATTTTTGCTTTGACACTCTTCGAATAAGCACCGCTCTAGAGCTCAAGCGTTTCAAAAAAGCGCCGCGTTGTTGTTGAGGGGTGTTGCGCTTATTCGAGGGCGGTGCTTATTAGTATTTTTGCTCTCATGTGCGGCGCTTATCCAGGGGGAGGCTGAATCGGGGGAGGCGCTTTTTCGAGTAAATACGGTAACCCTTTCAGCCTCAAACCAAATTCTCCTTACTGGTCCTCATATATTTCTTGTAGCGTCTCTTAAGAGAATTTGGTGTCACATCAACAACATTTCCCAGGTGATCAACTCAAATATTCTTACGACCTGCCTGCTTCACTTTCTTCTGATATCTTAAAGAGAAGTCAGATGTTGTTTACCTATACTATTTAGCTGTTTCCTGCGCCTCTAATAATTAAGAAGACAATCTTACCAAACGGAAAATAGTGGCATCAAGTTATTGTTCTTTTTGTATAAGCAAAAGCGGTTGTCGAAAGAGTAAATAACGCTATATACCGGATAAATTCCTCTCCAGTGGATACGTATTAACCAGACTAGCTGATTTTATCCACTTTTGGGATTTATCCACTGGATAGCGTTATCCTCCCTTTGAAATACCGGATCTCGGAAAATGATATTTGGCATCCTCAGACCAAGTATTATAAATTACAGAATGCTAATCTCGCATACAAATAAACTCACAAAAGGAGGGAATATTAAAGAATATAGACCAACCATCATGCTTTGCTATATGTATATGGCCGCCATTTCCTCACAGTTGAAAAGTCTCTTAAATTGTACGAGTGGTGGTCTTCCAGTATTCTGAAAATAATTGCAATCCTGTCGCGTTGTGTTGTGGTTTCAATTTGAATCTGTTTATGGAAAGTTTCACGAAGCGGACATAAACAAAACAAAACAAAAAGCCGCTAAGCATCACGGGTTGGGCCATGTTCTAGTTGTGAATTGATTATGTTTGTTGTAACACAGTTCGTCTCTCAGTCGATCCTGGAGCAGAAGGCAAAATTACCAAACCAGCGGATGAAACTCCTGCGGTAGTCGAGGATTCATCGACTACCACCACAGCACCGCCTTCTACGACAATTCCCACCACAATCCCAGCTGTGACAACAACAAGTCCACAAGCAACTCAATTCAACGGGTCTGTCTCCTCTGAGTTTGTCACAGAAACAAGTAATACAAGTAACACTGCCGCTCTTCAACCTATTAGCCAGGCTATTGCCATGAATCAGACAGATCTTGGTGATGGCAAAACTGGTGCAAATGCAACAACTAAACAAAGCTCCGATCCAAGAACTCCTGCTGAACCCCCTAGGAAAGGCAAGCAAAAATACGTGTATTAAGCAATTATTTTTTGTCAAAACGTTTAGACGTTGAGACTCAATATTTCCACGTGTTCAGATTACAGGTTATCGATCGCTGTACTGTCTCCTGTTGATAAAGGCAACCTCGGCTGAATAACAATGTTTGCTATCAAATGTTCCTTATATGGATGCCTATTATATTGTACAGGTACAACACTGTGACGTCATAACATCCAAGATGGCGGCTCGCGGGAAATTCAAATGACAGGAAAATCGGTCCATAACTGACATAGACTGTCCAATGTACAGGAGACAAACAAAGCAATAGATTTAGGCAATCGTAAGGAACATTTGAGAGCTTTTTAGCCTTTTCAAAGGATGCATATTTCAAATCTAGGTCAATAACCAGGGTTCCTGAAAGCCCGATTAGCGCTAATCCAGAGTAATTACCGTTTTGTTGAGAGTTAATCCAGGATTAGCGCTAATCGGGCTTTCAGGAACCGGGCCCAGGCAGATAACTTTATGGTAAACAAGTACCAAGACAAAGTTGAAAGAGATATCGCTCATGAAGGCGACTCTTTCCATGAGCTATCACGGTTCATGTTTTCCAATCAATTTACAGCTGTGATGTCATACGTGACCAATAACCGAATGTAGACACGAATGTATAACCGAATGTAGTTTACCGCCTCACTGGTTAGCTCAGTTGATAGAGCACGTTCTAGAGTGCGGGAGGTCAGGGCTTCGAACCCGGCCGCGTCCTTGGGCAGGGACGTATAAGCCATTGCCCTTGTCTCCTTCCTCTTCTAATCTATACAGGGGGATATCTTGTAAATATATTTACGAAAACCAGACGGCAGTTTCAGAGATTCGTGTTTAGCTCGCGACTTCGTCGCTCCACTCTCGCGGCACCCACGTCAATCAGTTTTCATTTAATTTCATTGTGTAAGATTTGATATGCTGTTGGAGTTTATTTTGATGTGAAAAGTGGTATTCGAAGTTTCCCGGCACATCGTAGATTTCAAACCGTCAATTTCATGTCAAGACTTTGAAAGGCTTTTTCGAGTGTCGGTGTTACTGGTCACGCGTGACGTCACATAACTGTAATTATGACTCGATTGATGACCAGATCGCACGCCTATCCACCAGTTGTTCGGCAATGTTAAGGCAACATTTCTTGAGCAACCATTAAACTAATGTAAGTGTTATTTGAGTTTCTTGCAAGAGATAAATACAGTTATACGATGATTTCTTGTGTCACGAGTGGGCGGTATACCACGAGAAAGCATAGCATAAACTATTTTATTAGCTAATTAAATTTTTGAGCTACGATTGGTCAATTTGCGGTCGATAACTTCCCATACGAACTTTCCGCCCACTTCCGGTCTCAATGAAAATGAAGAAGCTATATAATAAACGTCTTAGTAACCTCGTTTTCTGCCCGCACGCTTCGCGCTTGGGCCATAAAAGAGGGGGAAAACTCGGTCCATAACTTAAGGTACGGACCAAGCAAATGAGGTTAATAATATATATTTATCCCGGCCATGCTTATATAACTAATTACTTACATGAAGAATATTTGGGGTTTCCTTATCAATACTTAATTAAGGTAAGTGAACTGATTTAAAAATTGAACTGAGCTGAGGAAGCTGAATTTGTTAATAAATACCTGGCGCGCGCTGTATAATGAGTTCAGTTTTGGCGGGAAACAACTGGAAGCTGTGACGGACGCGCGCGGTACATTTTGGCGGGAAAATACCGTTGCAGACAACCCGTGGGATAATTCCGAATATCAACGGCTTTCCAGCCTTTTGATTGGCTGTATCCTCAATGGGATGGGACAAAGGGATGCATCTTGCTTGCTATCTTGCTTGCTATCTTGCTTGCTATGAAGTTTTCGACTCACATTACTTGTAATCTTTCCACAGGAAAAGATTTCCGAGTCGAAATTCGCTTCCCTAACCTTGAGTACAAAGCAAATATGGCATATCCCAATTATGAGGAATTCGAAGCGGTCAAGAGGAACGTTACATCAGCAGTAAGTGAATAACTTTTAAATAAATACGATGTTATTTGGTCATGGGTATGTTGCCTTATAGATGCGCAGAAAACATCAAATTGTGATGAGGATAAAGAAGCACGTCGCGAGGCGCGGTCGAGTTTGCACGCCGTCGTGGCCGATGGTCATAATTTTACTTGCGGCTGTGTCCTGCTTTGAAGCGCTTAGTTTTTATGCTTTTTTTAATCTAATACCCCATTCACACAAACTTAAACAGGTTTAAAAGCTGTTTAACTAAACAAATTTCAAATATCACATTTGGCGAGGTTTTCTCAATTAGAAGGAGGTTTAAAACTGAGTTATAAACCTCCCTGCAACAGTTATAAACCTCAGATTTGTTATTTAATTAGTCTATTGTTCAACGGGTTTATACCAGAGTTTCACCCCTATGAAGAACAAAGAAAACCGTGTCAAGTGTGATATAATACCTGTTTACACCGCATGTTCGATGGCGCTAAACTAGTTTAAACTGACCTTTCTTAACTAAACCACCTGTTTGAGGTAGTTTTAACCCTGTGTAACTACATACTAAATACATAATTTGGGGACTAAGTAAACTCAGTTTAATTAAACAGGTTTACTTGGTGTGAATGGGGTACAAGTGTTGATATATGGTTCACAAAGGAGCAAACCCATCACTGCGGATGTTGTGTAAGGAATGTTTAGTACGTAAAGTTCTGTCTCAAGTTTGATGTTGGACATCTCCATCATATTGTAGACGTGTACTAATTCTACATCTAACTCCCCGGTCAAACGGTTTCAACATCGGTTCAACATCGGTACAACATCGGTTCAACATCGCTACAATATTTGTTGAAACCGATCTTGAAACTGTTCAATTGAAATGGCCTGTAAACGAATTCAAACTCTTTCCAACATACTTTCAATGTCTTCAATATCTTCCATCACCTTTCAATAATGTTTTCAGGCCATTTTAGACGGTTTTAAGAACTGCTTAATTCAACAAATGTTGCACCGATGTTGAAACCATCACTGCGGATATTGTGTGTGGAACGTTTAGTTCCCGGATCAAGTTTGATGTCGGTTAAACATCTCCCATATCGTGTTCCACCACACTAGCCTATTAAACCAAGTCTGAATTTTATAGATATTACAGATATACGAAGAATACCTTGATTTCGAAGAAGTACAGCTCATGGCATTAAGGTACGACCTGAATGTTAAGAACAATAGACAGCATCATAAATCGGCGCCTCTAATTTGCATAATTTGGAAGCCGGAGAAATCTGTAGAGGGAAACTAACTCTAAGTAGTAGGAACTGATCAGAATTAGCCGTTATTTTGTGGCTTGCGGCGCGGCCATTAATTTAGATGACGTCACGGAAAATGGTCACGTGATCTTGGGAATTATCTAGACGTTAGATAAGCCAGTCCGTGCTTTATCGGATTTTAATACAAACTCGAGCTGGAAGCGCGAGTTTGTTTAACAAATAAAGAAGCCTTAGCCATGTTTTATACTATCATAAAACACGATGGGCATTTGAGAACATGAGAGAAATGTTAAAGCACAACTGAAGCCGAAGGCGCGTCCATCGTTTCAGGGATCTGATCAGAGGGGATTTCGTTGTTCCTGATAAAAGTTTCAAACTCTTCTACTGTGGTAAACTGGTTGAGATCCATCTTGTTGCTACTCAATTTCCTTAATGTATTACGAAACGACCTTGTCCTGGTTTTATACCCGCTCAAAACAATAAACACCCAAAAATAGAAGCATGACCTCATCCTAAGACCATGTGACCATTTTCCGTGACGTCATCTGAATTAATGAGCGCGCCGCAAGCCGCAAAAACGGCTAATTCTGATCAGTCTCTATTACTATTCTACCACATGAAATATCACATTAAATCTAGAAATTGTGTTCAGTTTTAAAGCAATGTAGAGAATTGCTGTTGAGTTATTTGCATTTCAAATGCAGTAAAAACATCAGTGAAAGCGAGACTATAAATGCCTCCGTTATTTTTCTCATACCAATATATCTAATTTCATATGGCTGTAACTATTGCTTTTTAAGCTGCAGCACTCAAATTTCACAAGATTACTAAAAATAAATGTTGATATGCTTTTTGACGTGGTAACGATAATCTTCTCATGTGGATAAACTACTGAAACAGAAATATGCATTAATATGGTCTATTCAACCCCGGCTATTATTGCCACGATTGCATCTCAGAATTGCATCTCAAGGTGAACATAGTTTTGTTGTATTCATAGGAATGGTAGTATTATTGCTACACTGGGAATGATCTTCAAGAAAACAGGCCCAGGCCATCTCGACATACTGACCAGTACGTTGGGTACGGGAATGCTGGGACCTTTCGCTGTCTCGCCAACATATGTTACTGCAGGTAACTATGTCCGCTATTGTACACATTCTAAAGCAAAGTAAAGTCTCTATATTTAACGTCGGTACGTAACTCCTTCAGTCTAGCATACGGTTATCCTTGGAGATATAATAGATGACTAGTTTCTGTATAAACAAGTGTTGGTCTGCGTCGTCGGGGAAGATAAATAGAGGAATTAAATTGGAATGAATCGTCCTGGACTGATCAACCTCGTCCTGACGTTGCCGCATAAAAGCGCGTTCACGCGTGTATGCGAGGCTGTAGTCAGTCCTAAACAATAGTTATTTACATTGGACGGCATTTTTCGAATGGGTCTATGGAAAAAGTTAAACCATATAAAAATAATCATAAATTATATCAAAATACACGAGATGTTCAATAGCTTTTATTACACTGATAGAGTGATTTAAATTGAGTGTCGTAAAACCCAAACCAAAGTAATCAGAGAGCCAATCACGAGCAAGTAAAACCACAATGAGCCAATCACGAACTGAAGTAATCCGAGCTTGGTTTTACTTGAACCAATCACGAGGAAAAGTAAACGCAGTCGTGGTAACTCTCACTAAAGCGAAAATTGATTGCCTGACAGACCAAAACATTTGGTTTTAGTTTAGAAGTTCATTGGCTGATAATAACAAAACAGTTTTCACAGTCAATAGAAAATGCAAAACCAAAGCAATCACATGACTTTCGGCACTCAATCGAAAACTACTCTATAATAAAAAGCATTCATTATCTTTTATTCTCAGTTACTCTTCCCGATGGCTACCTGAAGTTGACCCTTCCACCCCAACCCCCGGTAACTGGTAGCTGTCCCCAGCCTTGCTCAAATCCTCAACACTGCTACCACACTGGCTGCCACATCGACTGCTGCTCCTTCCACCCGACGTCTCATCACCCACAACAGCACTACCATCCCCAACCAGCCCCAACGGCTGCGCCAACCTGTCCGGGTCACTGTGACGTCAACTGTTACCCACAGTGCACTACAGACTGCTGTGTAGCCAAACCAGTCCAACCTGCTATCCCAGCACCAGTTGTAGCTCCTGTACCAGCAGTGGCCCCGGCTCTTCCTCCTCCGACCCCTTACTACCAGGGGTATTCTTGCCCCGCCTCCTGTCACTTCTCGTGCTTTCCCGAGTGTACACCCGACTGTTGCGGTAATCCTGTCGTGTCGGCACAGTGCCCTGCTCAGTGTTCGAACCTCTGTGCTCCGACTTGTACAGAGAATTGTTGCAGTGCGCGAAAATCGGACATTCATTCATTCGGTAAATCAGGTTATCTTCACCAGAATAGCAAAGGCCTTCCGAGTTTTTCAGCATTTGCTCAAGCGAGGCCTTTGACCAATAAGATAGCTTATTCCTATGGGACAAAATTTGGAAATTTGAGGCACCCCATATACGGTCAACAGTTAAGTGCCAAGAGAGATTATGGGAACAAAGGTGGATCATTTGTACGTGATCGCCAGTTCAGAATGAGCGCTAAGCGTGGCAATGGTCATGGAACAAAGGCTAGAACATCTAGGAACCCCGCAGTTCAGCACGGAAGCTTTATCTCGAAAGGAAGTAGATTAGAAAATCTGGGTGGCCAGATACTTACGGGTAGACAGGCTGCACGCATGCGTCCCGAGGTAGAACCGCTGGATATCAAGTTTGCGTACCGCTACGGAAACAGGCTACTTATTCCTGTTGACTTACGCCCTACGTACACCAATGAATTAAGACAGAAGTTTATTAGCGTACCAGCTTATAAAAGGAACTTGGGGCACATAAAGAACAAGAAACGAAGAAGTCAGTGAGCTTTAACTGAAACATTGACTTCTTCCATTGAATATTCTCATCTTAATGCCGAAAAAGCGATGATGAAACGAACTGATATATACTTTGAAAGCCTGGTTCACTGGCGACGCAAGCATAATCACAAGCAACATACGAAGACGCATTACTTAATCACATCTGTGAGAAAAACAAATAGTACTAATGATCAATGCATTCACTGCGTCTGCATATCTCGCTTACATCGCTAGTGTGAACTGGCAGGACTGAAAGCAGACGACAATAAAGTCAGAATTGTTCTGAACTGAAAAACGAACGAAACTGTTCGACCCTCTGAAAGGTACAAAACTATCTGGAAAAATATGTGAATTAACTATAATTGATGACAGTCACTAGATGCTGGAGGAATCATAGTTGAAGAAATCAGGGCAGATTTATTTATAAGTTGATAACATTTCGGTTTGCTGGATAATAACCTGGTCAAATGGATGCCACATTTCATAGAACATTGTACACGCGCGTTTGGTCACCCTGTGGCACGATGGTGCATGTTGGATATAGTTTGATTTTCGTCAAACTTACGTGCAACATCCATGCACCATTTCTATTGTTGTCTCGGATGTTTCATCATGTTACAATCGTTTGACCCCATTCTTGTAACATTGTTGCCCATGAAACTGTTTTTCAACACAAACTCGAAAAAGGTTCATAAGTTGACCATGTTACGAGGTGCAGCTCTTGGTGAAATCTGTCTCGCAACGCCGTACCAGGCGATAGAGCCTTTATAAGCTTTGAATTCTGCATTTTGCTATTTCTACGAGTTTGTTGGCCTATTTTATGCATGGATCTTTACAGAGGGGGGAGGGGGGAGGGGGCAGTTGTCCCCCCTTCTACCTAGTCTCAGAAGAGAGATTGACAGAAGTCATCAATGAAACTGTTCCAGAATTCATCATATTTGCCCCCCCCCCCCCAAAAAAAAAGCACACAATTGTCAGGACAGCCCTATGCCCCTACATTAGATCTCTATTCAACAAAGGTAATGAAATATTTCGTAAGAATAAGAATGTCAAGTTTTATTGTTCGGTTTAGAATCGGCGCACAAGTGAATGCACGAGAATGTAAATTTCCTTGATTCATAAACAAACAGATAACCACTCAAAGTTAACGTTTTACTTTCTGTTAAAGTTCAGTATTCTTTCCAAAATAGGCAACTGGTAAAGCGAGGCACTTCGTAATTGATAACCCCAAAAGAATGAACGTACTTTCTCGTAACAATAGAGAAAAGTAACTACTCAGATTCGCAAAGTATGCTTTCCAGCTATATTGGAGAACATTTGGTAAAGGATATGAGAAAAAATCCTACGTACTGTTTAAAACACGAACAGCAGTGTTTTATCAAGTTTAAGAATTCGAGGGCGAAGCCCGAGAATTTTTAGACTTGATAAAACACGTGCTGTGAGTGTTTTAAACGGCTTCAAAAACGCTTTAAGAATGCAATGAAAGAAAGACGCACATCTCAAGGGAATGGTTACTTAATGAACCATTGAACCTTTGTATTCACAACGCCATGCAAAATATTCGTGTAATCACCGCCTGCAATTACGAACATCTCAAGGGAATGACATGAAGAAATTACCCGCATACTATGTTGTTTGAAGCGGCGTTTCGCAATGCAAGAAGAATCTGCACTTGAAGGATTTGGTATCGTGGTTTGTCTCGATAAAGTTCAAGACTTGGAAAGCGATGTGACTGACATGACGGCAGACTCTAAATTTTTGACTCCGGCACAAAATATGTAAGTTTAATGCACGTTTTTATAATTTTACGGCTTTGAGTTTGGTTTAATAATTGGAACTAAACAGTGGCTCGGTAAACAAGTAATGGTAGTTGGATAACTTCATTTTAAAAATATTATCTGTGTATCTCGGTAGTCTGCTGATATTAGTCAATTTAGTGCAAAAATTATTATCTAGGTACCTTATGTTCCGTGTACTTTTTGCTATCTTTGGGTCTTTATCAGTGAATTCTTAATTAGGATGAAACATTATATAAAATTTCATGTTCATTAATATTCTTTATATAAAACGTTCATCCTAATTAGCAATTCAGTGAGAAAGCTGAAACATCAATAGAAATTCCATTGTCTCAATCATTAACCCCGTTTCCCTCTGGGACAGAATTCAAATCCCTCCGCGGGCCTTTTAGAATGATGAGATTTTATCAGGTATAAAGGAGCATGCACGTGACTGATTTGCTTCATCTGATTGGACAAAATGCTCATTAATTATTCATGAGTTTTTGAAGTATACATAAAAGATAAACTTAAAGCAACTTAATGTCCATGGTTGACATTCACAAAATATTTCTCTTTTATCCCAAACTGCCAGTGTTATTTTTATATTTTTGTTGTAGAGAAAGTTAAAGGAATGAAGAGGATAATAATTATATTCAGTAACCTTGTCTTGTATGATCCTATAAAGAATGGATAGAGAAGTGCGGCCTCGGCCTACAAACCGGCCCCGGCTGGTTGGCCTCAAAGCGTTGCTATAAACCCGAATTGGCAAAATATTTGGTAAAAAAAGTAACACATTTTAGAGCACGCGTACCCGGAACATTTCCAGTAAGTTACACGACAGAGATAAAGGTACCGTGCCGATAAAGAGTACCGTGCCGATAAAGGGTGCCGATAAAGGGTACCGTGCCGATAAAGGGTACCGTGCCGATAAAGGGTACCGTGCCGATAAAGGTACCGTGCTGATAAAGGTACCGTGCCGATAATTTGTCACGCGTACCTAAAATTTAGGAGTACCGTGCCCAAAATACTTGTCATGTAAACCGGGCTCTTTATATACATACGCCATTGTGATTTATAGGTCTGGGTCTGGTTGTTCGAAGGGTACGGTGGATAACGTTATCCACTCAGGGTAAATCCTTAACCAGTGGATAAGTATTAACCAAACTAGCTTATTTTATCCACTGGATAAGATTTAGGATGGTTGAGGATGGCAAGTCTCATTGTGATCTAGCACGCGGAGTGCCTCAGAGGTCTGTGTTAGGGCCCCTGTACATCTCCTCTTACCGATATTATCAAGCAGCATGATTTACAATACCACTTATATGCAGATGATACTCAGCTGTACTTATCTTTCAAGACTGATTGCTCTCTTGAATTATCGCTCCTAAGCAATCGACTAGAAACATTGGGAGTCATTGTTGACCAGAGTACTACTTTAGATGAACATATTAAGAAAATATGTAAATCATGCTGCTATCACTTACGAAATATCTCTAAGATTAGGAAACATTTGTCTCAGGAAACGGCTGAAATACTTATCCATACTTTTATTAGTAACCTTAACGAGAAAGTATGATCATATAACACCCAAGCTGATCAATCTGCACTAGCTTGAATTGCTGTACGATTTCGTATTACTTTTAAAATGCTTCTGTTAGTTTATAAGGTACTGAATGGCTTTGCGCCTTGTTATATTAGCGAATTATTTAGGTATAGGATTTCACCGCGTCTTCTCAGATCCACATCGCAGAATCTACTTCTTGAACCTACTGCAAAGCTTAAAACCTATGAAGATCGAGCCCTTTCAGTTGCAGGCCCTAAGCTCTGGAATAAGTTATCACTGGATATTAGGCAGAGCTCATCAGTTAATTTATTTAAATCTAAATTGAAGACTTACTTGTTCAAAGAAGCATATTAATTATTGATCATTGGTTATTTATCTATATACTATGCAAATATATATTTGTATTGATTTTAATTTATTCGACACTAACTATTTTATTTTATAGGTTTTAATATAGTAGTGTAAAGAGCTATGGACAATTAGTGAATCTAGCCCTATATAAATGTATTTATTATTATTATTTATCCGCTGGATAGCGTTATTCACCCTTTGAACAACTGGGCCCCGAAATCCATTGGCTAGTGAAACAAAGGAGATCATACTCTGGTTCCAGAGTCTACTGAGAAAAGAAGCTAGGCCATCGAGAACCTCGCTTCCATGTTATCAACCTCGCTTCTGTGCCTACATTTCTGAGCCAATACAAATCGTCGTTATATCAAATGTCTGCGGTCGTGCTTCTGTAGCCTGCAATCAGACGTTCAAAATCTGAACCAAAACGAGAATGGAAAAGATTCAGAACGGCCCAGGCCAGAGGCTTGTCTTCTCTTCGTCCGCGTTTCCCTCTACAAGGTCTCTGGATTCGATCCAGGGTAAAGAGAGCAAAGCGGGTCATTGTTTGTTTGGCATATTTAAATAACAAAAGTAATGTTGAGAGCATGGGTGCCACTTTCCCCTCCCTTCTCGGGACTTTTGGTTTGAATCAACTATGATCAAATCAAGCACAACTGGTGTTTGAAGAAACGTGTCCAAATAAACTCAAGTAAAGATACTCCTTTAATAAAATCTTAGATTAGTTTATTCAAGTTTTTATATAATTTTGATGACACCGCAAATTCCAGTCTAATTTGAGATATATTGATAACTCTAATTATTAAAAATATTAACACTTTACAGCAAAGCTATTTTAAAAGTAGAATCATAATTTACTCTTCTCACATCGCAGCCATGTTGAGTCACAGGACAATAAAAAGCGGTTTTCCCCCGTCTAACCTCGTTCTGAAACTGCTCAGTACGAGGCTAGCCACGCAAAATCTAGTTTCTAGACAAGATGGCTGCCATGCGAGAAGGGTCTATGTACATTAAGAAAATAAATCATCCGATTCTGAACCCTAAGATCAACCCAACGACTTTACAAAGATGCATTCGAAAGAAATAAGTTCTGCTGCTTTATTTCTCTGTGTTGCGCGTCGGAGAAAAGAATCTGAAAACTTTCCTCACAGCCTCCGCTGACTATGTACAAACGGCTCAAGTCTTGTATTTTGTGACGTCAGGTACGGGAAGTAAATTAGTTTTGCGATGTTCTCCCCGGCATGGAAAAGTTCGACTAACGCTACTAATTACGGACCATTGTGTTTTCTTTATGCTGGAGGTGTCATTGTGTTTCCTTGGTATGCAACGTATGATGTGCACTGAATAGTTCGGTTTCGTATTCGATAATTACCGCTGAATACGATGACTACAGGCGCATTTATACAGGGTTAGCCTCGTACTGAAGTTAAACATTCATAAAAACCAGCCAGAGGGCGAGCTATTCACAACTGTGTATTGTTGTAGTATCGCGTTTTGCACCTTCTCGTTGGTATTTGTGAATATTTAACTTAAGAACGAGGCTAACCCTGTATACATGCGTCTGTAGTCATCGCAATCAGCGGTAATGGTCACTGGACACTTGAGCCGCCACACAAGCTAGATTTGTCAGCGGAGAATTGGTTATTTTTCGAACCGGAGCTCGGCTACTGTTCGGTAAATTCGTGTTTATCTCGTGTTTTCAAAACACCCGTATGTTTAAAATAAACAAAGAACAAAGCCATTGAACAAGGTTGTAGCACTTAAAATAAAAATTGTGCTTAGTCTATGGTAATTTTAATTAATTAATTTAGATCCATTTATCCACAATTGAGGGATTTTTTTAGACTGAGGAAAATCATACAAATCCGCAAGAGTAGCTTCGCATTATTCTCAAACCTTCGACGTATACGTTACCGTTTTTAACTTAGAAATGTATTAATACTGTTAAAATGTATCAAACGGGCTACAAGTCACTCCAGTGATAAAATACAAATTGATCACTAAAATAAAAAGTAACGCTCTGCCCCTATAATTTTTTTTAAGCATTTCACATTTTTTAATTGGGTTCCACTGCAGATCCCCTGGTATCGCTTGGAATTTCCAGAATCTTCGAATCCATGCTTTGTTGTAAGCGTGGACCAAAGAGGAGCAAAATAGTCATGCCATTGCCCCTTCGACTAACTGTTTTAGAGTGCCCATTCATTAATATCAATTTTACATAAAGGGAATAGTTGAATATTTCTTTATTTCTGTACTGCATCTATCATTTACAAAGGTTTATATTTCCAATATGTTATAGAAGTGACGCCACAGGAGACATCATTTATTATACAAAAATATGCTGGTAGAGATCAATAACCACAACCATGTTATATTTGGAGCTTGTATCAGTGATTTTACCAAATATTTTGTCTAAATCAGAACAAATAAGTTTCATCCACAAAGAGTATATTACTGGGTCCGGTTGTTCGAAAGGTGGATAACTTTATCCAGCGGATAAATCTTATCCAGTGGATAGGTATTAACCAAACTAGCTTATTGTATCTACTGGATATAATTTATCCGGCGGTCGGTACGATTTCCCCAAATATTTACATCGGACCCTGGTTTGACGTCACACATTAACATATTCGAAACATAAACCATTAAAACTTCTAGACATACCACTCAAATCAAGAATATTTTCCTCATAGTCAACTGTTCATTTTATGTAGATTCGACATTATGCACCAGTCAGTGGTTTCCCCTGGGGGGGGGGGGGGGGGGGGGAGGGGGTATCTGGCATACCCATGGCGTTTGACTTTTAATTTACCCCAAATTTTGGTCAAATGTTTCACCCTGGGGCTGACATTTGACAAGTCAAATTCGAGAGGCAAAACATGAAATTATTGCAAAATATTTTTTTAAATAAGAATCCTGTACACTCCTATAAAATTCCGATAGTGATAACATTCCCAAATCGTGAGAATACAATGTAAAAATCATTGGCAAATTAACTCACCTCTTGTTCATTGTGGGCGCAAGGCACTAAAGTCACGTCAAAGCTGAAAATACCGCTAACAGTTTGACTTTCCAATTCCTCGTTCACAAATCGCGTAAATGTTCCCGACCCTCGGGCCACGTAATATACCCCATGGGTATGCACCCTGGGGGAAACCACTGACTGGTGCATTAATGATATAAAATTTGGCCTTATAGGCACATACTCTAACTCCAGTATATTAATAGCCTCCCTGGTCACCAAACAACTCTTTAATTTTGGCGTTGTTAGGATTAACCTTTCCTAGTACATGAGGTATTTTAGACTCTAATATATTCCATGCCGCATCTGCTGTCAACGACTCAGCTACGAGGTTGGGATGAAAGCCATCTGTTGGTTCAATAAGCTGCCAGACCTCATTTCCTTTGGCTACCCATTCCTACAAGAAACATAACAGTTGCAGCATCAGTGCCCAGTTGGTGACATGAAAGATCGATTCTGCTGCTCTCGAGTATTATTTGCGAGATCAATCACGGTTTCTGTAAAATCTCCCGCCCCCCCCTCCCCCCTGTTTCACCTTAAATTTAATGGTTAATAATTATGTACACAAGTATACCCAAGGGAGGGAGGGTGGATACTTTCCCATAAACCGTGATTGAACCTATTTGTACTGAAGAACTGTACGTCCTATATTTTACAAACAGAAGCTGGTTTTCCATGTTATATTTAAGGGTTAGAGACTGGTATGAACGAAAAATAATGAATACTGCATGAGGCTGAAGGAAGAAATTTTGAGTTCATCGTACAGAGTCGGCAAGTGCCTGTATCTGACAATAAAACACAAACATATAAAGTTCCACTACGATCAAATGTTGACATCAATGTTCTTGCATATTGATAAGTAGAGTTGCTATATTATTACCAGTCCAAACTGCTTTCGATATGACGACGGGAAGTCTTATGTTTTTTAGCTCCCAGTATTGAATCTAAACGTCCGCCATTACTGGAGGCCGTTCCCTTTGTTCAGCTTTATTCAGCGGAAGTGACGTCATACGTACAATGCTTGCCTGCACAACACAGTGACGCCTTGGAACTTCTTCTTGTAAAGTGGCAAAATGGCAAATTTTCGTCTTAGTGGCACTTTGACCTTTTAATATTCCAACTGAATGCACAGTGTGCTGTTGTCACCAATAAAGCACAGTCATTAGCCAATCACCTGCTTGGATTTTGTACTGTGCACAAAGTTAAGTCGGAATATAAAAATATTAATGCTCAAGGTTTGAACTAAGCTGTGAATGTACGAGAGGAAACGAGCGCAATACGAGCCGAACATGAGTGTGTTCAGCAGCTTTCCAAGACCTCGAAACTACATTACTAATTTCTTAATAGGACACAGGAAAACCATGTTCTATTTGTTTTATTATATAAAATTCCATCTACGCAATATAACACGCTTTCCATGTCTTTGTTCTCTGTCAGTATAAACACGTGGGATATGTTGGGAGAACAAAGAAAATCACGAGCCGCTAGGAGAGAACAAAGACATGGAAAGCGTGTTATATTGCTTTGATATAATAACGACAACATGGAACAACATCTTTAGCCTCTGGTGTAAACATGCCTTTTAGACAATCAGAGCGCGCGTACCATTGGGGTTATTTTATAATAAAACACGATAAGATTGACGACATTTTCAGCCAATGAAATTGCGCGTACTTAAGATGCTCACCTGGTTTATAATATATATATATATATATTTAGGCAAGCCTAAAAGCGGAGCTCCCAATTGATATGAGCCGAGGTAACGACCCGGAAAAAACGATCAATTACCAGGAGCCAGGTAATGGGCTCCTGGGATTACATAAGAAAAAAAAGATAAAAACACAAAGATAACTGGTAGAATCGCATAGCCAAAGCTGAATCGCACGGTGCATTTGCGAAATCAGACGCTGATTGGCTGAGACAGAGTGGTGATTCAGAGTGGAGTCACCACTGTAGACTACGAGCGCTAGTTATAACTTAGCAAATTATCAACAAAAGTACTAAACCTTCAAGTAATTCATCGGACTATGCGATTCAAGGAAAACGCGACTCGGGCGATATCGGTTTTCTCGTGCAATTTAACGTGGAATTACCTCGTCAGGCATGTGATTTTCCTATAGAATCAAGGAAAATCAGTGAAAAAGGTTTAGAAAGAAGAAAAGATGATATAGGGAAAAAGAAAAAGAAAGAAAAAATATCACTAACTACTGGTCCAGGCCACGTGGTTTCGACAGTGAGCACGCAGGTGAAGACTCCTCGTCGGGGTTTGGGCACGAGGGAACCCAGAAGTTAGCCAATATATCTATGGCGGCTGCGCAGTAGCTCCGCTATTATAAAATCTGATCACTTACTTTAATGTGATAAACAACAAACAGTAAGCATACCTGATAGACTTGGGGAAAAGGGTTATCCAAAAAGAATACATCAAAGTGCTTATATCCTTTTGTTTTATCAACCACATCTTTCAAAGCAGCAGACAGTGCAAATGCTCTTTCGCTTGTCAGATTTCTAACGGTCTCATTACTGTTCAACCAACCATAACATGGGGAAGTATCTACACAATTCATAAAGTCATAGAAATTTGAGTATGTCACATCACCATGCAGCTTTCCGATTGGATGAATCCGATTATGGATGCTGTTATACAAAATTCTGCCGTCTGTCAATCCAACTACTACTACATGGCTTCCATTTGGCAGTTGTTTATCTAAAGTGTCCAACGTCTTGAGCAAGTTTGCTCTCATTTGATCTGGAGTCGTCATGTGGTCCATGTTATGCCAGTGATTGCAGACATCGTTGCCCATGAGGGCATAAAACACCAATGCCGGTTGGTCCATGGATTTGTTTCGGGTCAAGGAGTTCAAGAGGATGTTATTCACATCGAATGAATCAGCGCCATTTTTTGCCAAGTTCTGGTAGTCGCGATGGTTGCAGTGGTTTCGCTCAAAGAGTTTCAGGTAGAGGGAAGTTGCATTACCTTTCTCTACTGGCCACCTATGGAAAAGAGGAAGCCATATATAATTATGATGTCAATGCCGTATATAATTATGATAATGTCAATTATCAAACCGCACGGCCGACTAGCTCAGTTGGTCATAAATGCGGGAGGTCCTGGGTTCGACTCAGGCTCTGACCGCGTCCTGGGGCAGGGACATAAAAGCAGTTGGCCTTGTCTTCCAATACTTTCTCTTCATAAATGGGGGACCTTAAAGAAAATGGCCCAAACGTGATGCTTTCATATATAGCGGCCTTTTGTTTTGGTTTATTTCCGCTTCGTGAAACTATCAACCTAAACAGGAAAACTTTCCAAAAACAGATTCAAACTGAACTTCACACAAAACGACAGGACTGTAATGATTTTCACAAGATTGGAAGACAGCTCTTAGGGTTGTCTACTGTGACAAGTTGTCAAGCTATGGTAAATTACTAGACATGGCTAGGTTATGTACTTTACAGAATAGAAGATTACAGGACATTATCAGCCATTATCATGTAAAAGGTTAAGAGCAACATATACCCTAACTATATCTGTAGCCTTTTCCAAAGTCCCAATACTCACTATAATTTACGCAATAATGACTACATTTTACCTAATTTGGCCCAAGATATTTTGAATAAAAATGGCTCCTACTTCGTGTACGGGAAACACAGATGCAATAAAACAAAGAAGACAAAAACTCAAAACAATGAACTACAGCAAAACAATACCCTGAAATACAAAGAACCCTAACCCAGAATACAATACATTCTGGTACACGAAGGAGGAGCCAAAAAATGCACAGTGCCTGTGTGTCACAGGTTTGAAAAAAATCGTTCAACTAGATTTCGAGTAATGGCTCAAAATATCAAAACATAGCGCTGCAATGGCAAACTCGTGGATGTAAAGTGTATCTTAGTGTGTTCTCAAGGCTAAACATGTGGAAGTGATCAAAGTTCAAGGTGATAGTCTGTGTACCTGTAAAATCATGTCAAAGTTTGAGCCACCTGGCATTAGAAATCAGTGAGGGAGATAAGAGCATATAATAAAAATCACGTGACCGATAACGTCATCGTTACGACATCACCACTAAGTGATTTATGGGTACCCAGTACCATGCTTGTCAAAGTTTGAGCCGCCTGGCATTACTCTGGCCAGGCCTTTGGCCACCCGAGTCAAGTTTTGCAAGTGTTTTTATTATTATTATTATTTTGTTTGTGTGCGTGTGTGTTTAGAGTTGGCTCAACAAGTGACATGGTCAACCAATCAGATTCGATATCGCTCAGACACTGCGGTCCACTTAACACAGTGAAAACAAGACGGCGGAGACCCGTCGCGGAGGAAATTTCTTTCAAATTTGGAGTCGCATCTCTCAAATGTAAACAGCTTAATGTGTAGTTTAATAAACGAGCAGCAGTATTTTATCAGGTTTAAAACTCGAGGACGCAGCCCGAGAGTTTTAGACCTGATAAAACACGTGCTGCTCGTTTATTAAACGGCTTCAAAAACGTTACTTCTAAAAGATAATAATTTTCGGAAATTTTGATGAAAAATTACTTCTATGCTCTGTCACTGCGCTCCGCCGCATAGAAAATATTTATGTTGTATATTCTACATACACATCAAGCAAGGCGTGTTAGGAGGATGCCGACCAGTTATGTCAAGTTTATTGCCGTATAAACATTACATATTAATGTTAAACTAATGACGAATCGCCGGATACGAAAAACCAGGTTAAAACCTCACTTTGAGGAAAAAAATATTCTGGAAACGTATACTCCAACCCTATGCGAATTCGCCAAGACCCCTGGAGGTTAAGGGTCATCAAAAAACTTACTTACATAAACAACCGCTGTATAAAGCCGGGATTACATAGTGTCTATAAATTTTGGCTCGGATAACCGACCGTGTAAACTGGCTGGCGTCAAGTGAAAGATATATGTAAATATCATCTTAAATAACAACTCCAAGTCCTTAGGGAAGAACACTAGGTGCTAATTACGAATGCCCAACAAAAATACATTTGTTTACAGCTACGTTGTGCGTCAGTGACATGCGCAGTTGGAATACAGAGCGAAAATTTGGGTCCCATAATGTTAGGCTGGTTGCGTGTTAATAACTGTGAGCCAAGGGGCGTTTGTTTTCGAGCTCCTCGAGCCATTGTACTTTGACCGTTGGTTGAGCAACCCTGAGTCTTGTCTTATAAACTGATATTCCCCTTAGGATCGTTTCAAGGATCTTCACTGTACTTTATAAAAATTCATGGTGAAGCCCTTGGTTTTATAAGGATTGACTAGGGAGGGTCTTTATACAACTTTTCACTCTACGAGTGTGGCCCTATATAAAACTTCATGGTTGAGGCCTTTTTCCTTTGTTGAACAAAGGAAAAAGGCCTCAACCATGAAGATTTATATAGGGCCACACAAGTAGAGTGAAAAGTTGTATGGGGCGGCCTTCACCTCCTCGGAACCTGGAATACTATTGGCTATCCAAACAATGCCTAACCCTGAAACAATACAAACCCTAACTCTGAAACAATGGGTTTCTTTGTCAGTGCAGTCCAAATGGGGTCCAATAAAATGTAAGGTTTTGAGAGGTAAAGGCCTCCTGAGTTGTATAAAGACCCTTTCGTTTTACCAGGTATAAAGGAGCATGCACGTGAGTGATTTGCTTCTTCTGATTTGACAAAATGGTCATTAATTATTCATGAGTTTTTAAGTTTTATTTTAAAGCTTTATTCGTGGGAAAGCCTTCCAACAGGCTCGGGATATTGCAACTGGCGCCCTTGTCGGAGCTGAAGGTCGTTTTTTTTTACCCAGAGATTGATTCGACACGACGAATACCACACGTGTGGCCAAAAGGGGAGCGACGTTTTGCTGAAACCAAAGGTTTCTTCGATGGAATGGCAAGATGTTGAGTTTTTCTAGGAGGACATTTTACGAAAGGATTAGGAATTAGCTGGCGCTCCTAAACGGGCCTGAAGTGGTGAAATAATTTGAACCGACATTTGTAAGTAAAACAGGCATAAAACTTACCAGATTGCATTGTTGTTATTTAATATTCGTTTCTGTTAAAAGTAATGGCATCAAATATAGTAGTAAATGGCCCGATTCCTCAGTTCCAGGCCAGCGTCGCACTTTCACTCAGCCACTTCATGACATGAGTAAGATTTTGGGAACGGCGACCCCAGTGATCGAAAAAAAAAAACGACTGGAAATCACGTTTTGTTATAAATTTCAGCCTCCTTCAAGGTGTAGAAAATAAACACTAGCACTAATATTTAAAAAGTCACCACTCTACTCGAAAATAAAACTGCATGCAGATCTAGATAGATTTCACATTTAGAACGACGCACCCTAAATTTTCACAAAGGAGAGCTATTAGCTACAGGAAAAGTTACATGTACATGTACTGTATGCTACAAATAGCACCTGTGCTTGGACAGTGAAGTTAGAAATAATATTATCAGACCATGAATCCTACTGAAAAGCATTGATTTCTAAAAATGTTGAAAAGTAGGGGTTGGTAAACCCTGCTAAAAAAAAAGAGAAGAGAGCAGAACACATCACCCCAGTGTTACGTGACCTTCACTGGCTGCCCATCAGAGACAGAATATATTTCAGAATATATCCTAATAGGTTGAGCAGGGGTAAAAGACTTCCAACTGCAAGATTTCAAGGATTTCATTGAAGAATTTTTTCCTGTGTCTGAAAGGTCAAACACAACGGAAAAACCCTGTGAAATCCCCTCACAAGGCCTACTAAAAGCAAACCAAGTACTTTTCAGCCGTCCTCAGACTGAATGATGTCCTCAAGCTCTCTGACAGTGGCATTTTACTCCAAAATTAGAGCACATTTCATTGGAAACCCTACAGAAGTTGCAATACCTACCGTCAACCAGTTCGTAGAATTCACCCGAATGGCATTGTGGAGAAAGTTTGAGCCCTCGGCTTAAAAAGTCAGCAGTATTTAACTGCCCCGGGCTAGCCAAACTTGAATTGAGGGGGGAGGGTTGAGTTAGCACTCAGGATTTCACCAATTGAGCTCACACACGATTGGACCCAAAAGAGTTAAGCTACATTTACATTTTAAGCTATATTTCTGTAAGAGCATTGAGACATTGTATAATGCTCCAAATACATATTATTATATTAAAAAGAATTGTTTTCTAAAATACAAAAAACCAACATCTCAATTATAGTACTCTTAGCATCATTATTTATTAGTAAGTTCAATTTAGTAATTTGAAGTTTATTTACTTATTACAGTTATTACATTTGTAAGTATTCTTAGTAATTTTTAGTATTGTAAATAGATGTACAGTTATATTATTCTTAGTAGTAGATACACGACCCCATAAGCCTTGTGCTTTAATCATAATCGTGTTTAAATAAAGGCAATCTATCTATCTATCTATTAATATTGTAATAATTTTGAACATTTAAGTTAAGTTCAGAGACAGTGTTATGTGAAGTTGATTTATTATAATTACTGGGAGCAGTTATAATAATAGGCCTTTTGCAGGAAACAGTCATGTGCTGGTATAATGAGCTAGTGATCTCCATGGGAAAGATGTTGCCATGGATGCTGGATGGCAAGCTAATATCTTTAAAAATGCACTGTTTTAGAAAGATTGACAATCAATTGTTAGGTGGAAAATAGCATATACAAACAGGTTTTGCTAATAACACTACCGATCTCATTCAAGTGCCTTTAAATATATGAATTAAGATTTGTTTGCCATCTAATACAACCACATGACTGCATTCCTGCAAAAGGTCCATACGTCAAGCATCAGTAGTGCATCAATTATCCGGCTCCCCTAGCACAAACCATGTATGACACAAAAATATGCTAGAACTCCATGAACTGCATGTATTCACCTATTCCTAAGTGGCCCAAGTTATGGCCACTCAGGGCCTCTTGTTAATATTAAGCAAGTTAGCCATGAAAACGAACAAGGGTTTTACATTACTATCGGCACATAAGCACACACATTTCCTACATAAATGAGCACACATATCTCCCACATGGTTAATAGACAGCTGCTCGCTCACATAAATATGGTAGCAGTAACTCTACAGTTACCGGTAGTAGCAAGAAGGGAATCAGCAATTACTATTAAATTAAATCAAATACAAATTATTATTATTATCAAGTTGCAGTCCAAGCATTCCATTCTACTAACAGCTTAGTGAGTGAGCGAGCGAGTGACATGATTTCCCCAACCATCCCGATAACTCATTTCTGCACTTGCGTGCATGCACGAGTTAAGGGTACACGTGAGTTAAAAAGTGGTGTTGACTGATGGCATAATTACATCAATAATATGTGTGATCACGTCAAGATTTTGACCATATCATTTGTATCAATAAATTGCATACTGTTTGTGGAAATTTGAGCAAAATCAAGCAAACAAATTAAAAGTTATCACAATTTGTTGAAATTTGCATAGTGGCTCCAGCATTTTGATTAAGACACTTTAATTCAATTGACCTTACTCATAAAGGCATCAAAGTAAAGCCAGTTGTCCCTATTTGTCACAGGAAGAGAAAAAAGTACAGTTAATGGCTGAAAATAACTTTAATTTCCTTATCAGACAAAAGAACACAACAGTGCAGTATTACAGAAACTACAACGTTTCTGACTGACTCCAATATTGCAATCTTTGGGGCAATTAACTGGCCGCGCTCTAATACCATTAAATTAACTGGCCGCGCTCTAATACCATTGTTATCAGACTTTGTCCCACATGGACATGAGATACGAATAAGAGGAATACAATTTAAAAAAATTAAATAAGTTCAAAATACATGTACCTCGACTCTTTCAGATAACCAGTAAACAAGGAAAGCTGTGGCCAATCTGCTTCATTTCCAAGAATGAATGGTGCATAATCAAATACAGATTCCTTGAGCTCAGATGCAGTCAGCCACTGAGGAGGGATACGAAAGTGGGCAGCAACTGAGTCACCGAGAACAATCAGTCCTAGATTACCAGTCTCTGAAAGGAAAGACGAAAAATACTTTAAGTGGAAAGCATGATCTCAACCATTTACCACTTTCCAAAGTTAAAGTGAATTCAAAAAACAAGTTAAAGCCTTTATTCCTGAGCGATATTAACAAAAATACTAAAAATTAAGAGTAATATTTATAGAGTACTGGACATGCACAAAATAATGTTTTAGATTATTCATTTACATTATTATCGGTTTTACAAATTTATGTTTAATAATAAATACATGTATATGTTGTGGTTGAAATTTACACCAGTTCAAATTTTGAAAACTGGTTTATCTTTTTAAAAAGAAAAAAAAAATCTACCCACCCCTCCCCTGCAAAAAAAAAGCCAACCTATTCCATTCCCTTTTTTCCCTTGCCCCCCTACCTACTTACCTTACTGTACCACTTTCCTTGGCGGTCACCCATCCACTCACTAACCCTGCACGATCGGGCTTAACTTCAGCTACTCGATGATCCACTCGCCTAACGCAATGTGCCACAGAAGCAATCGTTGATTTGAACACCACCGTATATTCTATAAGTGCTAGTCGTTGAACCCAGTCCCTCTCATTATGCTAATTTGTTTCCAGTCTCTTAAATTTATACGTGAATGCGCACCGGATTCTTCAAAGATGGCCGATTAACCATGCGTAAGTAAAGAGGCCTTCTATGATGCCATAAACGACTTATAATCCAAACAAAAAAAAACATTTAAAAACACCCTAACCGTCAACAACGGGTGCTCACTAATTTAGGGTCTTTAGAGCTATAGTCACTACACTTAGAACTAGATTACTGAACAACTCAGAATAATAATGCTTCTTCAATGGTCCCGTGAACTAATACAAACCCTACCCCTACATTTAAAAATACCCTAACCGTCAACAACGGATGCTCACTAATTTAGGGTGTTTAGAGCTATAGTCACTACACTTAGAACTAGATCACTGAACAACTCAGAATAATAATGCTTCTTTGATGGTCCTGTGAACTAATACAAACCCTACCCCTACATTTAAAAATACCCTTACCGTCAACAACGGATGCTCACTAATTTAGGGTGTTTAGAGCCCGGGGGGGGGGACTCCCTTATGTGAGGGGTACATGGATGCTCGTCGTACCTTTTAGGGGTCAAAATCAGGAGTTTGGTACCACTTAGGGTATCCACCATCAAACACAGACATTTCTATGTAAAGCGGTACCTTTTAGGGGTCGGGTGTCAATTGAACAAAAAAGCTGTTATCAATTTACATTTTTGTTATCTTTTAGGGGTCAAAATAAGCTTGAGCCATGCCCATTTTAGTACCTCTTAGGGGTTAAATCGAAAATGTCCGACGAGCATCCCTACCCCTTTTATATTGGAGTCCCCCCCCCCCCCCCCCCCCCCCCGGGGTTTAGAGCTAGTCACTAATAATTTTGGGTCGCCTCGCAGCGCCCGTAAGATTTGCTCCAATTTGCTACTACCTTCACCGACAAACAATAGAACAAACATTAATAGAACGAAGCAAACAATAACATCTAGTAGTCACTAATTTAGGATCCCAAATCCAGCATTTAAAATAACCCTAACATCAGTTAACATAACTTCCCTTTTAGAATGTTAAAAAATAAACTGGTTTTAAAATTTTTGAACTGGTGTAAAATTTTTGAACTAGTGTAAAAAATTTGAACCGGTTAAAAAAATTTGAACTGGTTTAAAAAAAAAATTGAACCAAAAAAATTTTGAACCACAACATATACATATGCATGTTGCAAGGTAACATGAAGATATTCACATTCACAACTTACTTTGTAGCCTCTGAGACAGCAAAATGGCAGATGTTTTTCTCTCCTTCATTTAAAAAGTTAAGCTTTTTAAAATGTGGTTAATTTGCAACCGTATCATGAGGATTTGTGGGTATAAGGTCAGGCAAAGTCAGACAATAAAAGGGAACAATATTTTTTAGACTCCAAGGGCAAGCATGTTTATATTGTAACTCAGTGAGTGATGTCCAGTGGCTAAATTTAATTGGGACTCAATGTGAGTGGGGGAGGGGGATAGTCTGATGGGCATGGTGCAGTTTATCGTAAATACAAATTGTACTTGTTCAAAATAATTGTACTGGCTCAAAAAAATTGAACCAGAATTAAAATTGAACCACAACATATATACATGTACAGATTAATTTATGCTTTCTTACTTTTACAAAAAAGCTCTTCATAGGATTTCCCACTATCAAAGTCTTTCCCCCAGATGCCATTACAGTTTTTGTCCATATAAATTACATCTCCTTTATCAATAGCTCCAGGGTGGATGAGTGCGTCAAAGTCGTCACAGTCCCTACCCCTCCAGGATATACCTCGCCATGCTAAACTGAGTGCACTAAAGAAATCATTGTCAAAATCTAATAGAGGATGGTGATCACTGAAGATCCTTTCAAATAAATTACACAACTTCTTGACCCCAGGAAGCACACAAGGATCGAAACGAGGCTGTGAGGGATCAACTTCGTTCATTATGAACCCATCTTTGCTTTTAGTTTTCGTTTCGAAACCAGCAAGGGCTAGTTTCTTTTTGGCTTCGTAGACAGCTAGGTTGAAGTCTCCTTTAGACGGAAATGCATGACAAGTTGGTTTCCCTTTCTGGGTATAACACAAATCAATGGCATGGCAAATTACGTCGGCAGTAGTATGCTTCGTTATGATGTCCACGAGCATGGGAATGTAGTATTTTCCAAGGGAAACACAGGCATTCTGGAAAACTGGAGCTGGAAGCAGCTTACATAGTCTGTCGAAGGATTTTACGAAGGTTTCATTGTGGATGTCGCTTAGTTGGTCCGCCAAAGCTGCTACGGCGGTGCAAGCCACACAGTACACACCTCCATTCACTCCCTTCCCGGCAAAACTTGAACTTGGTTGGAAGAGAGACAAAAAGAGAACAAAACACAATACCCGCAACTCGTACTTTGATTTCTCCGTTCTCATGCCTTCGATCTTTAAGTGCACTCTCTAGACGATCTTCGTGGCGTACAGTTTGCAGATCTTGGTAGAAACAGGAAGCAAAACCCAAATAACCTCAGTATTTCAAGACTGAATCAAAACGTCTATCTCGTGATTCGCTTTCTAAAACCTTGGACCTAGTCTTTCCGCAAACTTAGACGTAAACAGGGAACCCGCACGCAAACCCGTATGAGAGCACGCCCGTCTGATCTCAGCTCAGACGTGCAAGCGCAAAGCAATAGCAAAATGCTAAAGGAAGACAGCCACTCTACGTGTACATCTTCACAGGAAAACGGTTTCAGCAGCTTTCCTTCAAATCCAAGAGGAGACGGAAGTAAAATGCTACTGTCACGTGAATCACTAGAATTTCAAAAGGCACACAAACCAGGCATGGTTCTTGTATGGTTGTACATATACTCCAGGACAAAATGACTACCTTCGGTCGGGTTTGATGCTCTTATGAAATAAATACGAAATAGCTAACCATTTTTTCGTAAAATGGTGGGAATTTTTAACTGAGTCCCAAAAAATATGTAAATCAATGACAATCGCTTACTCATAAATTGTCTTATTTATTTTACTTTTTTTCCTCGACTATCTTCTCTGTGGTAGTGGTCAACTCGAAAGCCATTGGCTACTTTGACCACTATGCACTTTTCCTCAAAGCTGTAAATATCTATTTCTTCTCTTCTTTTTTCCCCCATATATTATATTAATATGTTTGTATTTTTTTTTAAATAGTGCAAAATAAAATGAATCTGAATCTGAATCATGTAAATATTCCATGTTTTTGGTGTCATTTCACTTTCCAATAAAAGACGAAAGTAGAAACTTTACACCTTGCTTTAGCTTAGATACGATGTTGCCAAAAGTGCAAAAAGGTAGAATGTGGTGAAAATTCTCGTACTTCTCGCAGGATAACAACAACATCAACAACAACGATTTATTCACACTCTGTATACATACTAAATATTTTACAATGAATGATAGAGTGTTGGGATGCCAGAAGTTGCTTGACTAAAACTAATCGAGGATGAACAAACTGGGTATAGAACTCAACTGAAAAAAACAACAGAATTACTTAGAGCTGGATATGGAAATACTGTATCGTTAACTAACCTAGTTAATAAAATTCTAAAACAATTACGTCGGCCATTGATCGAAACGAATTACCCCCGGTGTGTTTTTGGATCTTTCAAAGACTTTTGACACGCTATACCTGTATCAAATTTTGTTTACTAAGTTGGAACATTATGGTATCCGTGGTTTAGCTCTGCATATATAGGTTATCCCTTAAATGACGTCATTACTGATAATAAACGAAATTGGCAGACTACAATTGTTATTTTTCCTATGTCGGTCATTTTGTTTTCCAGTTTGACTTTCAAATCAAAGATAACTGGATAGCGCTTATAGGCACTTTAAATTAGGAATACGGAAATGTTCTTGAGTCGACAGTCGAATCACAACTAATCTTGTTTATTTCTTATTGTAGGTTGGCTGCTTGAACATTGCGGTTTTGAATAAACATAAACTGAACTTTTCTAAAATTAATAGCATGAAATAGAGCAAATAATCCCATCAATCCCTTAGGTATGTTATAAACACAATAACCTATTTGTGGCGTCGACATATGCCCTGATATTTAACAATTATTCACCGAAGTGCATGGAGGTGAATAGTGATGGCTATTTACCGAGCCGCTTCGGCGTTTTAGTATATACCACACTGCAGATGAAAAGCCAGCACCAAATAGTTATTTTATTTTCTGTCAAATGGACAAAAACTCGCGCGAGGTGATCGCTGCTTCGCTCGGAGGTGAATATGAAAATCATAGTCACTGTTTGAGTAGCCAATCAGAGCGCGCGAAAAGTCATATTCACTGGTGTGGTATATACTAATCTTTATATATCGTCCGCGGACATTATCTGATCCGAGAAAAGAACAGTTCCCGAGAGCGAAGCCCGAGGGAATCTTTTCTCTTCTCGGATCAGATAATGTCCAACGACAAATATCAGGGCATATATTTCGATGCCACAATGTAGGTTATTGTTGTTATCATCCTTCAAATATTTTCTTTGACGCGCGCTTATACGCTCACAAGGTGTGTCTTTAACAATTATTCACCGAAGTGGACTGAGGTGAATAGCAAAGGATATCCCATGTTTGAGAAGCCAATCGATCATCAGAGCGGGCGAAAAGCACTATTCTCTGATTCATTGGTGTAGTATATACTAATCGCTGTTATTATATGACAGCTCAGTGAGCGGGCAGGATGACTAGTTAGAAAGAAACTAAAACTGAATATCTGACATGAAGGCAAATACTAATTTAATATATAATTCTGCTTTTTCGTTTTTCAGCTAAATTTCAATTTTTTAGAGCGATTGATGCAGTTTTTCCGGCTCTCGAAAGTTCAGGGGGAAAAAACTCTGAATTTCTAACGAGACCTGAAACAACCATGCCAGGTTGTTTTCGATGAAAACAACTGCAACAAAAACGACTGAATTGAACGAAGCTAAATTAGTGGAGATAAGTACATACAAATGGCTATGACTTCACAAAACGCAAAGAAAAGTTCGGCTAGCTACCTCACAACGCTACTAAAATCGTGGTACAATGAAATACAATTATTAAATTATTACGGAAACGAGTAAGCTTAGCACACAGTTTCATCAAATGGAAAGCAGCTTTTTTTATTGTATGGCTGCGGGGCTAAGAAATTCAGCATTCACCTTTGGTATAATTGCCAAATTGGCTGTACCTACATCGCTATTCGGGTTAAAATTAAGTGAGGATAAACTTTTTTCCCGCCTAATTTTGCACAACGTTGGTTTCTATGGCAACGATATCACTCGTGGGTTTAGGCAACCAGTTTCTACGATTCTGTAATGTTTTATGATTTTTACTTGAAAAGTGGTCAAGAAAACACGAAGAAATGATTTTGCCTCCTAATACACTTGAGTAATAATAATAATAATACGGGCAGTGGTAAGCTTATTATAATATTAAATTTCAAAGCTCATTTTCACGAGTCTTCTAGTCAGATCAGGTCATATTCATACGCCATATAGTATAAAGTTCAGGAAGCAACACAGAATTGCTCCATATACTGATATAGTTTGTTTCGTGTCCATCGTCGTCTTCATGAATTCACTGAAGGAGATGCATGTACAATCCGTGAGGAGCTGGAACCGAATCTGAAAATAGCATCGTGACGTCCTTGTGCCAAAAATAGATTGGCGCAGACTATCACAGAGTACGGAGCTGACTCCTATTCAGTCGCTATTTATAAGTAAACTGAAAAATAAAGAAAAAAGCTGGCCGAGGGGACTTGGAACGAGTAAGATTACGAGGCGCGCGGAGAATTTTGGGATGGGAGGAAGGAAACATTTCCTTCATCACATCCCAAAATGCCTCGCGCGCCTCGTAAACTTACGCGTTCCAAGTCTCCCGGCCAGCTTTTTTTCTTTCTTTTCTATATTAAATAGCGACTGGACACGAGTCAGGGATACGGAGATCGGTGCTCTTAATTAGGTGATGATCTCTTGGTTTATAATACCAAACTCGTTGCATGGCACTACACAACACACGCTATGACGTAGCTAGCGTCTAATACGCATGCTCACATCTTATTACCGGTAGAGTGGCAACCATGTACAGCTGTTTCGTCCTTGTTAGGACTCATCAGCATGGCATAGCCCCCAAGACCGGCAGCCTCACTTTAGATCATAGGCCTCAGAATCTGGCTACTCTAGCGGCGAGCTCGAAAGCTGCTTTAAACCCCAGCCACCACGCTACACGTGTGGGAGCTAGAGATGTGAACAAGCGCAATAGCAATGTGGATCTCTCCGAAGAGGATCTAGTAGTGCAAAATGGAAATGGCACGGCCAAATCCGAAATTATAATACCAAACTTGTTGCATGGCACTACACAACACACGCTTTATAGATGGTTTATAGATGGTTTGCACTCAATCCCCAGAGATTCAAATGACAAAGTGCATGGCGGCCATGTTGGTGTACAGAACAAAAGAAGCTAACGAAGAATCTATTGTTAACTGTAAACCAACATGGCGGCTATGACGTCACGTGCAAAGGGCCATACGTGATACATGGCGAGGTGCATGCGATTTAGGCCACCACAGGCAGTCAGGCTGTATGGAATATATTTATATTTCCATCTTATACCTTGCTTCTCCAAAAATTTTGAAAATGTCATGTACAAACGATTTCTTGATTATTTGAATAAGCACAACGTTCTAAATAATCACCAATATGGCTTCAGGAAAAAAAGTCTACGTTTATGGCTATTCTTGAATTGATTGACAATAGCTGGCAATCTTTCGATAATAATAACTTTTTATTGACCTCAAAAAAGCCTTCGACACAGTTAACCATGAAATACTTCTCGATAAATTAACTTTTTATGGATTTCATGGGATTGTCCATTCTTGGCTAAAAAGTTACCTGCAAAATAGATATCAGTGTGCATGTGTCCAGATTCACAGTACTACATAAAATTATCGGCTTATTAAGTGCGGTGTCCCTCAAGTCCATTCTTGGACCACTAATCTTCCTTATCTACATAAGTGACATCTTTGAATCATCTCTCCTTTATTCATTTTTGCTGATGACACTAATATTTTCTTTAACAGTAATGATATCCCATCTCTTATTAATATGATTAACAGACGTACTTCAGACGAAATTTCTTGGTGTAATTATCCACCAAAATCTTCTTCCTCACATCCAAACTATCTCCACAAAAATTTCCAAATGACTACTGAAATTTTATTTAAAGCTCGACAATTTAAAGCTCTTATTAATATAATTAACAAGAAACTTAAGGGTGCGTTTGCCAATTGTTTTGGGCCGTTGCTAAGTAGAATTTAAAACGTCATAAGACTCTAACAATTTGAGTAAAATAATAAATCACTCAGGAACTCCTGGGAGACGGACCTTTATATTTTGATGACGTCATCGTATGACGTCATTATGACGTCATCTAGGCAGAAAAATTCAATCATTTCATGATTTCTTTGGGATAGTGCTTTCATATTCGCATATATCATTGGTCTGGGTTAGGCACCGAAAATTGATTGTTTTAAGATGGTCATAACTTCCGTGTTTTAATTTTTTTCGATGAACCCATGCTTGGCTCTGTGCAATGCGACTTCAGGACAATTCATTTTTATGTGAAAAAGGATTGACTTTTCTTTGTTTCACGAACTCAGTTTCATTTTTTGTGAAACCGGAAGTATAATATTGTTACCAGGGCCCACAGGGCGCAGCCGCGTTTGGGTGGTTACAAAGCAATTTTCTTGACATACGCAAAGCTAAAGACATTGGACAAGAAAATGAAATCAGTGAAATTGAAACAGTGCTGCATCATCCGACATCTAATTCCAGTGGTTTTTTCACACAAATAAGTCGATTTGCGACCATCTGCACCATAATCAGTCACGTGTCTAACAGCGCCGGTTTGTCGAGCGGGAGGTCGCAGGTTCAAACCCCGGCCGGACCAACCACAGGAAGCCCAATGCCGCGGGGGGTGGTAATTATTATCGGACTTTGTAACAGCGAACTGTTTTTATGCGTAAACTATCTCGAAAATGTCATGCCTTTCTAAAAGAATGTCTTACTATTAAAGATATATACTTCACTGACCTTGTGTTGTTGTTTTTGACTCTGTTTGCGATGATTTGGGGCTGTTTTAAGCATTTCAAAAACCGATTCCTCACCAAAGTTCACCATAGCACAGGCAGCCTATGTTCTGTATCTGCACTGTGTGACTAATACAGTTTTCCCGTATCAGATATCGTGTACTAGAAAAAAATGAAAACAATAAAATTTTGAACTTTGAAGAACTTGTATGGGTTACCAAGTGTCCTTAAGCATCATATTTCAATCTTAGCGCTCTGGGACCTGTTTTAGTACGTTTTCTAGCTCGCTCTTTTTCTTGTTTACTCTGTACTATATATATATTAGAAAGGCGGGAAACCGTTATTTCAATACGCTTACCTCTATGCCTCGATTTTCCCCCGAAAAGATGCTCCAATTGATCCCGTCCCCTCCCCAGAAAAATCCGAATTACGACCGGAAGCAAGAATTAACCAATCATATTTACACTTTGAAGCGGGTCAGGACAAATTAACATCGAGAGAGGGGAGAGTAAGTGGACTTTTTGCTGTATTTTCGTGTGTACCTGCCACACCGTAGCGTCAGCAGTCAAACAGAAACCCGAAATGTTGTTTTAAATCGCCCCAAAAGAGTAGCTTTATTTAGAGTGGTACTCCAAATTTATAGTTCACTTGTTGCCTGATAATGTGTCCCTACGGAAATGGCGTTTAAAAGATGAAATACTTCTGGGAAGTGTTATTTTTAGGTAAACTCACGGCCGGTTGGTGTTGCCGAGTGAGAGACTTTCACTCCTTGTCATTTTTACTGTACTATGGTGAGGGTCCTGAAGGGTAAAATGGGAGCTGGGATTTGCCTCTTTTGGGGCTGGGAAAATGGGATTCGTGCACTGGGACTGGGATTTTACCACTGGGAATGGGACAAACACTTTGGAAAATGGGAATGGGATTTCTCTTCTTTGTGAGACTTGCTAGTCTCTGACTCTATAATTTCACACAAATACTCGAATTAGCCCACTTTGATGACACAAATACTCGAATTAGCCCACTTTGATGACACAAATACTCGAATTAGCCCACTTTGATGACTGGGATTTGGATCAAAATTGGGCTGGGAACTGGGATTTAGGACCCCCCTTCAGGACCCTCTATGGTGAACTTTGGTGAGGAATCGGTTTTTGAAAGGCTTAAAACAGCCCCAAATCATCGCAAACAGAGTCAAAAACAACAACACAAGGTCAGTGAAGTATATATCTTTAATAGTAAGACATTCTTTTAGAAAGATATGACATTTTCGAGATAGTTTACGCATAAAAATCAGTTCGCTGTTACAAAGTCCGATAATAATTACCACTCCCCGCGCCCGCGGCATTGGGCTTCCTGTGGACCAACACTCGGGGTCTTAAAATACAGTAAACGGTTAGACATTCACGTCTTCTCGGATAAGGACGTATAAAAATCGTAGGACTAGTGTCCCCAATTAGCTGCAAAGCTAAATACATTGACACTTAAATAAAGTCACTCACTTTACTTTACGTCGCGTCGACGATGAAACAACCAGATTCTTACGGTAAGCTTAATACATCAAAATCTGATTCAGTTTTCTATCCTATAGCAATCAAAACCACTGCTAAATATGTCAATTCCAGAGGAATGTCTTGCTATAATGTGTAATATCATTCGCACACGTTCGCAATCCTTATAATTATAATATTCTCCATTGATCAAAACATTTTTAAATTCGGCAAGTAGTATTATGTTTGACTTGCGCATTTTTCACAGACATTTCCGGCCTTAGAAATAGTCTCTGAAACTCTGAAAAAAACTCTGAATTTCTAACGAGACCTGAAACAACCATGGCCAGGTCCCGGCTAATCCACAGATCGAATTTGGGATTTAGCGTTGACGAATTGTTCAAGCAAGCAACCGTGAACGACAATCTACGTTGTATCGGTCTTTGCTTCTTTATAGTTAGAAATAGTGTCCAGGGTATCAGAACACTCTGGTATCAGAATATATGAAAACGTTTTGGTCATTATTCACCGATTACTTCCAGTCAAGTCCCTAGTATCGTGACGAGCCGCCGTAAAAATGGAGTTGATTTCTCTTTCGTAAGCAATGCATTTTTCTTCGCTACTTTCTTGTGAAAGTAGATCAAAACCAAACTCTTCGAAGACTTGTCTCACGTCTAGCTACTCACTTGTAAGTACATTCTGGCTCCCCTCGTTATCAACAAGCTCTTTCCGAACACTTTCCAAACTTTCTTTGTCGAAATCCGAAAGAAAATTAGTTTGCACTTGACACCCGAATTCCACTGACATCTGAATTTTCCTTCGTCCAGCGACCCAGCTTTCTCGGTTTTATCGCTCTTTTTCGGCATTATATAAAGTAAACTTGAAGCATGGAAAGTAAAAAAATCCGGGTTGAATTAGAAAAAACAACTTCATTGTAACTTTTACAAAATCATGAAAATGTAAACAAAACTGGAGCTTGCTAGCCAGCGAATTGCGAAGCGCGCGCGTTGCTTTTTCACTAAACCGGAACTAAGTTTTTCCCGTCATTTGCATGAAAGCGCGCGCGCCGACCCTTCATAGCAACGTCGGTGCCTAGCGACGAAATTGGTAAACGCACCCTTAAGAATGTATATACACACGTGCGTGGCTTAGGGCCAACAAACTTACCCTTCACCCTGACAGAACTAAATATATACTTTTTCATCCTTCTAGGAAAAGATTAATTTGAATGACATTGACATAAACTTGATGGACATGACGAAATTTCTATGTGTAATTATCCACCAAAATCTTCTGTGACCCCTCACATCTAAATTATCTCCACAAAAATTTCCAAATGACTACTGGAATTTGATTTAAAGCTCGACAACTGACCTAAGTAAAACTACCTTACATGTTATTTTCAATTCACTTATCCTTCCCTACCTCCAATATTGTACCCTAATATGGGCTTTTTTACGCCCCACGTGGAAACCAGCTTACTGTTAGATCAACTTTATTTAAAACACACGCAGCACCCTCACAACTAGAAGCTGATTTCCAGAAGGGGCGTGCACTACTCGTATAAATAAAATAATGTTCTAAGCTAAAAACTAACCGAATACATGTCAATCTATGATAAATACTACTATAAATACTACTATAAACTGCTAACTACTATATTTAGATACCCCTGCATATAATTACGCTAATAGGCCGGGGGAAATCTTTGAGCGAAACTGGGCTAATGACTCAGAGGTTCTTAATTCTATAGGTAATTCATTCCATATTTTGGCGTACGGAAATAAAGTTATATGCAGGGCTTGTATGTATAACCTACAAAAAACTAATTTACAACCCTTATTACTACGGCAGAAGAATGTCTTACGTATTTAATCACCCGGCCGTGGGGCAGATATAGGTGGACCCGCATGCCGTTTGGAATCTCACCCGCCCCAGAGGAGTTCCAGAGAAGGCTCGAACAGGCCTTAGAGGGTCTAGATGGCGTGATGCCGATTTTTGATTACATACTCATTTTTGGTGTAGGTGAGATGTACGCCGAGACCCTGACAAACCATTACGCGAAGCTAAGAGAGCTGTTTGAGCGTTGCCGCGCCAAGGGCTTTAAGCTAAACAAAGAGAAGCTAAAGCTCCGCCGCCAAGAAGTAAAGTTCATGGGTCACTTGATATCTGAGGAAGGTCTGAAACTTGACCCAGCCAAACTCCAGGGCATCAAGGAGATGCAAACTCCTGGGAACAAGCATGATGTAAAGAGACTCCTTGGAATGGTAAACTACCTACAGCGTTTCGCACCCAACCTGTCCGAGGCCACAGTTCCATTGAGAGACCTCTCAAGCATGTTAAGGCCTGGTTCATTTAACGGAAAAGAGATTTACGTTAAAAAAAATTCTGACAGAAATAACAGTTTAAACAAAATCTAATTACACCATAATACTAATATTAACTTCCTTAAATTTGTTAAGTGGATGGTTGTCATATCACATGATCGATGACGTCATAATTAAATTATAATCGTTTAAGTGAAATGCGGCTTCGACGATAACATATGAATATAAAGTAACCCTGCTAAAACATTACTCCTCCCGCAGTTTTTCAGACTACGCTTAGAAAACATGACTATCATGTAAAGATAAGGAGATATTAAGAGTAAAAAGTCACGTGACCTATTTTGCATATTTTCGCCTTAATTACACGTTAACGATACATTGTAGTCATCTTTTCTAAGCTGATTTAGCGATTTTCTGATTTCGTTTTCTAAGTCACGTGACAGACCACGTGACACGTTTTACTATACACAAACCACTTAAGGTAGTCAAGAATGGCGAAAGCTATTATCGTGAGAAACTTGGCGTACTTACCATACTCGGCTATGCTGAAATAAGGAAAACAGTTTTTACCCGAAACTGATTTGACCTGTGAACCAGGCCTTAACATGCTTGAGCTATTGAAGGAGGAAAATCAGTTCCGCTGGGAGTTTCGAAGTAGTCAAAAAGATAATGTCGGAAGCCCCAGTCCTAAATTTTTGGATCCCAAAGACTGAACGTTGAACTCCAGTGTGACGCGTCCGAGAGAGGCCTGGGAGCCTGCCTAATGCCAAATGGGCAACCAGTTGCATACGCCTCGCGATCGATGATATAAACAGAGACCAACTATATGCTCAAATAGAAAAGGAGATGTTAGCGATCGTGTTTGGAGTAGAGCGTGTATGGTCGACCAGTCCACGTACAAGCAGACCATAAGTCACTTGAGAGTATTTTCAAGGAGAGCCTAATTAGCGCCCCAAAGCGACTGCAACATATGCTGCTGAGACTACAGAAATGTGACCTGAAAGTCACACAAAAAAGGATCAGAAATGGTCTTAGCAGACACTCTTAGTAGAGCGTTCCTAATGCACAACAGTGCCAGCAGAGCAGAAACAGAAGACGTAGTGTGTCTAGATTCAGATTAATTTATTTTGCACTATTTTTCCTTTTTTTTACAAATATGTAGAAAAAAGGAATGATAATATAAGCTATTACATTTCATGAGCTAGGTCAGATGTGCGTAGTGGTCAAAGTAGCCGCTAGTCTTTCGAGTTGATCACTACCATAGGTATAATAGTCGAGAGAGAAAAAGAAGAATTATATAAATAGGAAAAGTGCAGAGGAGAAATTGAGGAAAAAGATTCCAGAGGAATTATGCAAAAGAAATAAGAAAAAGAGCAGAGGAAAAGGGTGTTGGTAATACGAAAGGAAATATTGCAATAAATAGTTTACATATAAATAATTTCATGAATATAATAATCCTAATCGGCTAATGTTTCTCAAGTTTCATAATTTCTTGAATATAATAATCCTAATACTAATATTGATACTTATGTTAATTATTCTAATACTAATTCGAATTCTAATACTAAGTAATGTAACAATGCTAATACTGTAAATAATACGAGGAGAGGAAGAGGGTGCTAATAATACGAATGGGAAATATTGCTATAATTAGTTTACATATAAATAATTTCATAAATATAATAATAATCTTAATGTTAATGTTTCTCAAGTTTCATAATTTCATGAATATAATAATATAATGCTAATGTTGATACTTATGTTAATTCTAATACTAATACCAATTCTAGTACTATTACTAAGTACTATAACAATACTAACACTGTAAATAAGTTTCTCAAGAATGTAGTAGTGTATGCCAACTTTATGAAAATAATATTAATATTATAGCTGGTTGTCAAGTAGGAACAGAATTGAGAGGAGAAACGGAGAGAGATACTGCATGAGAGTATCAACATGATTTCTTATTATTTATTATATTACTCTTAGTCTATCTCCGTTCTCTGTCTGTATTTTATAATTATTGTATAAAAAATATATGAGCAAAATAAATTGAATTGAATTGAATTGAATATGATACAATACCTTCCGTTACTGAAGCAAATCAAAGCGCGATCCAGAATCGATAAGGCCACAGAATCCGATGTTGTTCAGTTTAAGATAGAGCTAAAGGTGACAACCATCAGGCAGGGTTGGCCATCGTCAAAAGAAGATGTAGCAGTTAGTATCAAGGATTATGTCCCCTTTAGAGACGAGCTCTCACTGCAAAACGGTCTATAGTCTTCAAAGGTGAAAGGCTAGTCATCCCTACGGTGGCCGGTAGGGACAAAACACAAACATTTAGGACAGGAAACACACACAAAGTTAATAAGAGACACGCAAAGATAATAAAATTACATCAAACTTTATAATTAGCATGCGTCTGCTTTATAAAGTTTGCTGACATTTTCTTATGTTTGCTTGTATTTTTTAAAGTTTGTACTTACATTTTTAAGTTTGCATGCTAATTATAAAGTTTGATGTAATTTTATTATCTTTGCGTGTCTCTTATTAACTTTGTGTGTGTTTCCTGTCCTAAATGTTTGTGTTTTGTCCCTACCGGCCACCGTACATCCCAGCAAGTATAAGAGATGACATGCTAGTGTCAAGTCACATAGGCATCCAAGGGTGCTTGCGCAGAGCAAGAGAGGTTCTGTACTGGCCTGGTATGAATAAAGATGTTGAATATGAGGATATGTTGCCAAGTGTGAAGTCTGCAATAGCCACAAGCAGAGTAAGGCAAAGAGCCAATGATCTGTCACGAAATCCCGTCGAGGCCTTGGGAGAAGGTAGGAATCGACATTTTTGAACTCGATGGTAAAGAATTTGTTGTCACAGTTGACTATTACTCAAGCTTCTTTGAGATCGACAAATTTAACACGAAGACCGCAAAGGAAGTCATACGGAAGGTTAAGGGTTACTTAACCAGGCACGGCACTCCAGACCAAGTGATCTCAGACAATGGCCAACCGTTTGCGTCAACTGACTTTCAAGACTTCGCCAGCATGTACAGTTATGAGCATGTGACAAGCTCTCCAACCTACGCACAATCCAACGGAAAGATAAAAAATGCAGTCAAGACAGCGAAGAGGCTAATGAGGAAGACCCTCGAGACAAAGAGCGATCCACGACTAGAGAAACAATCCTATACCGAAACACTTAACACATCTCCATGCAGTGCAGAGGATCTTTGACCGAAGAACGAACACATTGCTACCAACATCTAACCGACTCCTGAAGCCAAAAACACCTGAAGATGTAGAGCAGAAGCTTGAACTACAGAAGGTAAAGCAAAGTATCAACTACAACAAAAGTGCAAAAGAGCTAGAGGAGATTCGTCCAGGAGACATCGTACGTCTACAACCGCAGAGGTCTGTAGTAGAGGGAAAGGTGGACATTAGGTCCTACCAACTGTGAACAGAAGACGGCAGAATGTACAGGCGAAACAGAAGGCACTTGCGGCGTACACGCGAGGTGATGCACCCCATGGGGGATTTAGAGCTACCACAGCCTCATAGGGCGCAATCCTCCTTAGCTAGCGCAAGCCCAAGAGACAAACCATCACCACCACAACCCACTTCCCCAACCCAAGTTGCGAGCAAAGAACAGCCGCACGTGACACCTGAGGGAGACACCACAGAGAAGCCGAGCCAACGAATGCCAGCTACACCTAACTACTGAGCAAGCCAGAGGCTGAACCACCACCTGTGATGACTACACGGAGTGGAAGCGTCGTAAGACCTCCAGTACGTTTTCAGTGATAGAATTAACGGACATGACTCGTTTGATTATTCATTTAAATAGGACAATGACATTTAGTTTCATTTCAGCAGTTAAGTTTTTTTTATGAGTTTCGTTAAAGGAAGGAAGATGTAACGATATCCGAGTTGTAATAGGTTACTTCCGGTCATGTGACGTCAGGAACATCTTATGACGTGAACCATGTGCGACTTTATTTTGTCACGGTTGTTCCATCAGGACCCCATCAGGTAATTTACAAATTTTAAAATCCAACGAATAGTCTAAAATTATGCCTAAATAAAAAAAACTATAACCTACAATTATACTACATGATATAATATTTACACAAATAATAAAATAAAACCTGCTTTACGTGGATGCCGTGAATTAGTAATTTCAGAAGTCCGTAGCAGCGTAATTTGTCTTTTAGCGAGTTAAGGGTTCCGATTGGCGAATATCAAGGGCGGGCTGTTCCAGAATTGTGCGCCGCTATAGCTAAAACTTATTTTAAGATAGTCAGTGCGCGGATGTGGAATAGCCAGCTTAGATAGGTTCGACTGCGTTTGAATAAACTTTTTGATTTTTTTCTCGTTTGTACGCGTAAGGAAACTAATGGCCCTCCGCCCCTCCCCCCTTCCCACCCTCATGGCTTTTACCATGTACCAGATCGAGGCTCCGCCATGTTGGCAACGCATGCGTGGTTCCCATTGAGGAAAACATGATTGTATTTGTAGGAAGTTGAAGACTATACTGACTGCCTGGAAAAAAACACCGAAGTTTTTCCCTATAACGGCTATGTACAACCAATATTGGAGCAACAATCCCCCAAATACATATTACCACAGTCTACTACGAGTTTAAATTGGTTCTCTTGTGCGAGAAAGTTCAACAAATCGGGAGTGAATGTTAGGGTTTGCTTCACTTAAAGTGTGGTTGGAAACGGAAGCTACGACTCATTAAAGAAATATCCAAGTAAAGGAACTTCATGTGAACTTTAAGGGTGCATTGGAGTGCATATACAAAGCCGAAGAGCTAAGCTACATATTGGCGTTAAAATGAGTAAGTATAAGTGGCCAGTTAATGTAGACTCGATAACAACACGTTGGACCTCTACTGCTCTAGCAAGCCGAGAACGTACTGCATCATGCCATGTTTCAAATCGCAGAGCTTTGAAATCCGAGAAACGTGCTATCTGTTGGGTAACTTGGATTTTGCCGACGATAAACTTCGTAGTTGTGTACTTTTTGGAATTCGCTTGCCGTACTGAAGGTAATGATCCAGAAATCCTAAAAAAGACTGAATCAGTGAATGTTCTGAGCTATGCAGACAGCAGAGCTGTGTAGATATTGATCGAGCGACTAAATCGGTCAGATACTTCGTGTTAAATCGTCCAAGGAAATATCTATTTACCCTTTTTACTTATGCCTGATTTTGTCAGATCCATTTTGTCAAGTTGCAGATGTAGTTTAAGCATGTATTTTGCCACACCTCGTGAGAACGAACATTTGATCTGCGTGAAGATTGATTTATTTCGTAAAAGTCTACTTTGATTTTCTTCGATGTCATTGATCGTGAAATTATGAATAAAACCTAATTACATGCTCGGGCTAAGATTATGAACAAGATATACCTTCCTTTCTCGCTAATTTTGTTGAAGGTGATTTCAACGATTTGGTAGAAGGTTTCTAAATTGGCTATTAACGCGATCGATCTGGCTGGAATCATTTGTACATAAAAACAAACAAAAACCCGCCATAATTTACTACATATAATTATTATCAATTCTTATCTTCCTGTTACTGTTTATAAGTCATTCAAAGGCTTCTCTTGAATTACATTAAGGGAAAACTACTCGTGGATAAATCACGTATTGTAAGGCGCGTTGAAACTGTTTGCAATCCCTGGTCAATTGTTCATTGTGATGAACTCACAAATCAATAGTCAATACATAAGAGTTCAACGTTCTTGGTTTTTCTCGAAGGACAAGCTAAAATCGAGGTAGCATATTTTTAAAGACATACGCCAGTCTCAGAATGTTTACAACTCATGCAGCTATTTATGACTGTTTTGTTTGCGAAGCAGAAGTATTAATTATAATGTCTAAATAATTACTCCATTTTAAATTGTTCATGGTGGGTCAAGGAACGTTAATTCTTTCACTTGCTTTATAAATTGGATGTTTTGTTTTACCCATCAATAACAGCTATGCAATTTTACCAATCCAAGCCAAGCAAGTTTGCAAAATAATTACAATCTTGTAATTTTAACAATGCTGTTAGATTTATTACTTTGTTATTTCTCACCACAGTCAAAATAAGGGTTATGTTTTAAGGGTCTCGCTGTTAGTATTGGGGCAAATGATGTTTTTCTCAAAGCATTATTATCTGATCATTTTGAATGATATACATGTAAACAACAACATAATTTCAGGTTTTGTCATCCTGTCTATACTTATGGTTGTAAGCAAACCTGTTTTTGTACTTTATTTAAAGTTCTACACTAGTGACTACCAATAACTCTAACTCCCAGTAGATATAAAACAATGTTTAAGTTAGTGGGTGTTTGAGTTACATGTAGTGTATGTGGTACCAAATTCCAGAGCACTGTTATGATCAACAACCATTCATTAAGAATTTGTATCACAAAATGTAGTGGTCCACTTTAATTTGATTCGTAATAAAAAGTAATCAAACAATTTACTGTTCATCAAAGTAACGCATTCGAGTTAACAGGGTGTTCATCAGTGGAAAATTATCCAAGTTATTGAACATTTTGAGTGAGCCAAGTTTGAGTTAATTAGCCTGGAGTAAATACCAGTAACTATAATAGTGAAACAATCCCAGGGGAAGCTGGCATTAGTTTGATTTAGTGAGAAGTTAGAGTTAGACAGTGTTCAAATTAACAGGAGTCTACTGCATGTACATGTACTATGGATTCAGGTTGAACATTTATTGGTGTCTGATTTTGTGTTCATTGCAGTGGTTGATCGGTCACGTTGCTAAGTAGAAATTGATGTGTTGCTAACCAGTTTGCCACCTGTTGTCAGCTTGGCTTTGCACATAGATTGTTTGATATAGGACTGAACGCTCAGAAATAAACGTTATTTTCGTCAAGAGTCATACTGACCGATCCGTAGAGGAATATGTCAATTTTTTTAGAGTCAGACAAATGGTTCCAACGGTCTTTCAGTGATTGTGCAGCAGCCGAGAATAAGGGAGGTCGAAGGGCAGTGCATCGTGGGCAATTTAAGAAATAATGTGCCACAGATTCATAGACAGCCCCGCAAGCACAAGCTGGTGAAACAGAACAATTAATTTTAAATAGATGATAGTTAAGTGCACAACAGTTTTATCGAAGGCGAGTGTGCAATATCGACAAATATCTATCTACATGTATACCTAATATAGATTAATTAAAGATTTTTTTAACAAACCGAGTGATTCTGTTGCTCGTATTGCTTCGTCAACACTGTTCCATAATCTTATTGCCGAAGGAAAAAAATATTTCTTATATCTCTCAGTTCGGGTGGGGAATAGGGAAAAATTATTAGCAGACCTCAAAGCCAACCTGGATCTTTGTTGGACTGTTAAAGGAACCAGATCTCGCAAATAGGATGGGGTAAAATTACGAACAATTTTGAAATACAAAATAAGCTTATGAATTGATCTTCTGGTTTTAAAATCGTCCCAGCCGAGTTCATTGAGTAATCTCTGTCTACTTGTGCCCCTCATTGGGGGGCTTCTACTCCGGTTCGTTGCTCCCGAGAGAGAGGGAGCCAGAGGAGACGGCTGAAATTCAGGCTACCTAATTTGAACTATATTTACTTATGCATCAGAAGTATGGGACTACGCCTGTTATGATAAATATTTAAGCCATATTGACAATCTGTTTGCCAGAGCTTTCAAATCTGGGTATTGTAAAAAGCAATATTATATTACCAACATTATAGCCAACAGAGATTGTAAACTGTGGGAGAGAATAATGAACAGCAGAAATAATAATATGGCCCTGGATGACTTATTACCCCCTATTAGATCGCGCAGGCTCCAAGATAGAGGTCACCAGTATATTCTTCCGCAAGTGAAAACGGGGCGCTTCAAAAATGTCTTTGTTAATAGATGCCTGTTTAATTTCACCTACATGTACATTGTAGTTCTTAATAATGGCATAACTTTAATGATTATAGATTGTTATTACTATTATTACATTTGTTTATCACTAAATTGTAAATAGAGCATGTCTGTTGTTCTATAATGTTATTAATAAAGACTTTTATTATTATTATTATGTACACTAAATGATACTGTGTGATGGTTTATGTATACTCCAGTACAGAACTGATTAGATATCCAGAACTGATTAGACATCCAGAACTGATTAGATATTCAGTCTGTACTTATACTCATACCAGTGCATGTTTGATACAAAACTGATTAATAAAACGTTGTGTTTGTAATAGTAACTGGAGTTCCATTAGAAGCCAGCGGGGGTTGGAAACGCCAGCTGTGTTTCACATAAGTGCTGGCAATCGTGGTAAAATATGATGGTTATTATAAAAAAATTGACAGATATTTTGATATCTCTATCCCCTTTCTTGCATTTTCCAACCTGTTCCTCAATTATTAATTAAACCCCTGAGTGATACAGACACCGAGGTGTTATTAGTCAATTCTGTGTCTAACAAACACTATTAATACTATTATAAGGGAGGTCTCACAACATGTGCATATTAATTCTGTTAGAAAACCCCCAAATAAAAGCAGAATAATTCTGGAGTGATTATATTTAAAGACAACAGGTAAAAATACACACAAGAAATATCAAGGAAAGTTGTAACCATATTCAAAGTTGCAATATAGCAGTTGGGATGACTTCGAATGACAACAATCTGTTATGAAGAAGTTTTCTTCAAGTATGAGTATTTATAAACCTTTAGAAAAGGTGTCTAAGTTTGGGGTGTGGTCAATACACAGGTATTTACGCTATACATGTATACTTATAGGTATGACATCAGAGGCAGAAGAAGAATATGACCATGCGAAATTGGCCATTGTGCAAAGATATGACAGGGTGAGAAAAAAACTTAATTTGTATGTTTTAAACTGGCTTATAACTTCTCCAGTCACACTTAATACTCTACAAAAAGTACATTTGTCTATTTTCCATTTTCTTCTGCCACAAACTTTCATGATTTAATTCAAGTATTAAAGGAATCACACCCCATCACTTTAATACTGGAGTCCTTGAGAACAACTTTTCACTTGCATTTTCTAATGTTTTAGGTAACAGAATTAAAGTTTTAAACATCCAAAGAATTGCTGATACTTGTAAATTTATAAGTCACCATTTTTAACTTTAATTGCATTTAGCAATCCAAGAGTTATTGGAATGGGGAAAAAAATGTCACTCGCTTACTCGCTTGCTCTGTCAGGTTTTAATAAATCATATTGATTTTCTCATCGTATTCATTGTTCAATCAATATTTTTTTGTTACCACTTATACAAGTTTCCATCGGATTATATATTGGTCACTTGCACACCCATCTAGAGAGTTTTCATCGCTAACTTCAACAAACCCTATATTCCAAGCTACAATCCCAATTAAATTGTGAAAACAATCAATAGATTTAAAAAAATATCAAATGGGAACAAACAAAACTTAAAAGTTGTATTTGATCTATTATATATAATTAAATTAATTTTTTGAGATACAATAAACAGAGAGGATAAACAAGTGACCTTGTGTTGTGGGATAAAATAATATTACATTTTGCAATGTTTTGATCGAAATGTTCCTGCATACATGTACATGTACATATGAGGTTTGTAGGAGGATGTTTGGGTGTAGATTTTTGATAACAATAGTGCAATAAAATTAATGAAATTCATATGGTATCTTAATCTTTTCCTTGGCTGTGTCTGTATGCAATTTCGGTGAATTGGAGTGAATTTTAATCTACTCTTTACCAAGACTTTTCTTGGTAAAGAGAAATTTGATATGAAGCTCTAAAACTTGACCTACAAGCCACTTAGATTAGAGTCAATTTTTTTCATATTCATATTTTACAGCAATACAATTTTAGTCCATATATATGCTAATCATATGAACCTGTGTTTCAGCTGCCTTTGAGTTGACAAATACCTCACCCTGCACTTGTGCAAAAATCCCAAAAGGTCACCCATCCAAAAGCTAACCTCGCCCAATCAGGCTTACATGTAATTCACAGGTTTACAATGTCGGCAGTTGGTACTCATTCCAGCAATCATAATTTTTGTACTTTCTTATTTTGTTTCTTCCTTTGGTTACCAGTATTCATATTTGGGTGTCATTCTTTCTCATGGTACATGTACTCATATTTTGCAAACATTTCTCCCCATCACTCGAGGATTCACAAATCTTAGCTAGTTTCCGATCGGTGAGTTTACAGAAACCCAGTGCTCCCAGAGGTTTTCTACTATTTCTGCTCTGATTTTGTGCCAGGGAAGAACACCCAGCAGGTCGCTGACCACAAAGAAAAACACTTAAGGCCAGGAAAGAGGAAAAATTATTCATGACTCGCAGAAGAATCTCATAAGGTCACCCATCCAAAAACTAACCTTGCCTGGTCGGGCTTAATTTCACTGGTTTACTAGCCCATGCCATTTGACTGCTATGCTAAAATTCCTCAACAATGAGCTTCAGCAAAGGAAGTTTTCCACTTCTCATTTTGTTTCTTCCTTTGGTTTACTGGTATTAATATTTGGGTATCATTCTTTCTCATGGTAGTCATTTTTTGCAAACATTTCTCCCCAGTGTTCAAGGGCTCACAAAGCTACATGTAGTTCATTTGAACTTCTTTGCTGGTGATTGTCTCTGTGGCCAAGTGGTTAGTGTGTGTGCCTTTGGATCCAGCATTCATGGATCGATTCCCACTAGGGCAAGGGCAAATTAGTTTTTTTCTTCTCGTAAATTTATTTATTTTGCTTATTCTAAAGACTGATCCACATGATTCATCCAAATTTCTGCTCTTTCGTCTTTCGACAAGTTTACTATTGGTGCCAGTGTTTTCTTGTATTGTCGGTTTATAAAATTAGCGAATTAACTTGTACAATGTATGAGAAAAAGTTTGCTGGATTTGAGTAGGCATATCACCCAAAGTACCATTCAGGATGTTCAATTTGAAACATCTACAGTTATAATTTTATTATTGTCAGTGGTAATTTATATATTTAGGGTACATTCAAAGTGATCCAGGAAAGTAAGACAGGAACTTCTTATCAGTGCTTGATACAACTAGTATCTAAAATATTGCTATTAAAAATGGTGAAAATATCAGTTAATTTTGTGTTTTGGGATTGGGACAAAAAATGTACCTCTCAGGGGGTAAAAATAAAATAAATAATTTGAGCCACACCCAAGAGAAAAACGAGATTCTGGTACCTTTTCCGGGTTACTTTTAATTTTTTTGACAAGCATCTGTGTCACTTTTATATGGGAGCTAGTCCCCCCCACCCACTTCCCAGCTAATTAACAATATTATTCACCAAAGTGGAGGTGAATAGTGGTGGATATTTACCAAGCCACTTCAGCAAGGTAAATATCCACCACTATGCACCAACACTGAGGTGAATAATTATTTTAGTATATATCACACTCCAGGGCCGGGTTGTTCAAAGCCCGATTAGTGTTAATCCTGGATTAACTCTGCACAGAACCTATTGGTTGTCATGGAAATTAACCCCGGATTAGCACAAATCGGGCTTTGAACAACCCGGCCCAGGTGAATAGCTAGCACCAAATGGTTATTTTATTTTCTATCAAATGGACGAAAATTCATGCGAGATGATTGCTGCTTTGCTCAGAGGTGAATATGAAATCATATTCACTGTTTGAGTAGCCAATCAGAGCACACAAAAAGTGATATTCACTGGTGTGGTATATACTAATGAATATATTCTGATGCCTTGTTCTCCTCAGGGTTATGATGATGGTGTTGAGGTGGATGATTGGGAAGATGCCAACTTTTTCGTTTATAAAATGACTGATAGATATGGATTCCTACAGTAAGTACAATTGTACAATGTACATGTACCTGTCCATTAGGAGATACCCTATTCACAGCAAAGCTTAAACATGTTTAAAAGATGTTTAATTAAAGAAGTTTAAAATAATACCTGTTCTACATGTTCACTGGTGCTAACTGTAGTTTCAAACTGACCTTTCTTAACTAAACAACCTGTTATTTTATAGTTTTAATCCTGACAGTGGAACTAAACACATTTAAGATAGGGGTTAGATAAACTCAGTTAATTAAACAGGTTTAGTTGGCGTGAAGATGGATATTGCATGTACTGCATGGATTGCAGACTTGGGGTTAGTCTTGATGTAGGGAGGTACTGCATGACCTGCCCTGTTCTGCTCCATAGAAAAATATCAATGTAAAATATGTTCCTGCACTGCTGCATGTACACAGACCATCTCACAGTTATGCACCCTGTTCTTACTACAACATGAAAGTCAGAACAGATTTCCTATGAATGGGACAAACTATGGCATGTCCTTACCGTACAGTAACTTGTGTAACTCTGTAGTTTGATTGGATCAACAGTTTTAGGGAATCCACTTCATTAATAATTCTGAGAAATGCTCTTTTGAATTTATTATTTATTTAAACAATATCATTTATTTATGTTTGTTCTTAGAGCACAAGGTTGCTCATGAAGAGAGCTTACATGTACATTGAATACAACTAAAACTAAGCACACACAAACAAAAGAAACAAATAGGAACGAAGAAAACAAGTAGACAATGGCCGTTTTTATACTAGAGATGCATAATGCATCTAGACATATTTGGGCAAAGAAAACTTAGTGTGTCGTCTTACATGTAGTTCATCTACATGCATTATGCAACTGGGTGAACTAAGTTTGGTAATCCGTCCAAAACGATGCAGATGAGTAGCATGATCACCATGCCCAATTGGGGGTGGCACCAAAACTTTTCTAATTTCTCAAATATTTTTTGGGGAAAAGTGCTACACTTTTACATAATGCTAGATGTATACCTTTGTGTTAGTTTTATCGCTCTAAAATCTTCAGTACAGCTTGAAAAATCAAGCATAAGTGAAGTCGCTACGCTAAAATGTGATTAAATTACAAAGTAGAAATTTTGCATTAGCTTACTTGTTGTTAGTCATCCGGAAGTGAACTGCTTTTAGTTCGATTTTGGCAACTAGCCCATTGGAATGCACACATGTTTATGTGTGTTTCCCTTCAATTTCGTCCCAAAATCTTCCTGCAAACCAGAAATATTTAAAGAAGAACGCGTCGCTACGATTTCCGCCATGTTTATCTTTGTTTACAATGTAATTTTGGGCCAAGTAGATCGCTAAAACGATGTAAAATTCGCCATGCTTTCTTATTCACGTGAAATAAGCTTAGTAACCTCTCCTTAAGCTAGTAATAGGGGAGTTCTGCCTTGCAAGAGAATCATGGGAAATTCGCGGAAAATTCGTGAGAAAATTAATATTTTGCTTTCTGGTTAAATTTTTTGAACATTCAGTAATGAATGAACAAAATCAAGAGAAGTTATCAAGGATTTAGGCGTGGAGATGGAAAAAGAAAGAAAAAAACAGGCTAAAAAAAACAAAAATACATAGAGAAAAATCGGGGAAAATGAGCAAAATATGCAAAGAAAAGCCCGCAAAGGACTATGGGTAATAGTTTAAGCCCTGAAAAATAGCCCAAAAAATGTTTTTCTTCAAATATTTCAAAAGATAGTTGTTATCTGTATTCAATTAAAGCAGTCTATTCAGTTTGATTGAGAAAACAGACATTTTCATTTTTAGAGCATGTTACATGAAAGTACATGGTGATTGTGCTACTCATCTGCACTATCGAACTTACTTCCCCCATTTGCATAATGCATCTTGTGCCCGTTTTTATACTAGACGAACTGAGAAGACTCGCTAAGTTTTCTTTACCCAAAAGAACAACAACACGTCTAGACGCATTAATAATGTGTCTCTAGTATAAAAACGGCCAATGATAAAAGCTAAAGCTGATGTTTTATTTGTAGCTGATCATGGCTTTCGCTATTCCTTTGTATTAATCTTTGTGGTACATGTATATTAATGATGATCTGTTATTTATTTTTCCAGTAAAAATCCCTTGACAGAAGGGCATGATGAAAAGGTATGGCACTATTTTCTGAGTTCACTTTAATATTACAGTACTGTTCGAAAAGATTGTAATGAGAATTAGGGATATATCCCCTAAAAAGTGAAATATCACTTCACTAAGGGAAGTGAAATTTCACACTATTTCACTTTTGGAAAGTGAAATTTCACTTTTGGGAAAGTGGTATTTCACTTTTTGGGAAAGTGGTATTTCACTTTTTGGGAAGTGAAATATCACTTCGTACAAGTGAAATTTCACTTACGGCAAATGTGCCTGTGCTAATAACTAAGACTTGGCATGCTACAAGTATCTCAACTGAATGCCATCATTTGCATTCTTATTAACTAACTAAGCCAACTGCTTCAAAATAGACATTCTTAATACTCAGCCCGCTAACAATCTTTGGTTAACTTTTATTCTTGTTCACTCTTCGTGAGTTTTCAGTTTCTTCAACACAGCCATTCGCATTCTTATTAACTAACGAAGCCAACTGCTTCAAAACAAACGTCCTCGAGACTCGCCCCGCTAACAATCACTTGGCTTCGGTTAACTTCTATTCTTCTTCACACTTCATGAGTTGTCAGTTTCTTCAATACCACCGTTCGCGTTCTTATTAACTAACGAAGCCAACTGCTTCAAAATAAACATTCTTAATACTTGGCCCACTAACAATCTTTGGTTAACTTTTATTCTCGTTCACACTTCATGAGTTGTCAGTTTCTTCAACACAGCCATTCGCGTTCTTATTAACTAACAAAGCCACTACGGCAACATCTAGGACGACAGCATAAAACAATAGCCTTAATTACAAAATACAATAACTGCATGTGAAAATGCACGCAGTCGTTTACATTTTGACCGTCGTCTGCAAAAACACAATGTGAAAACCATACACGTTTCATAGAACATCAAAAAGTTACTAAATCACTCCATCTTTCCTTCGGTGCAAAGGGAATCCTATTCTCATTATCTGAAGAATTGGATATAAAAAATAATTAAAGGTGAATAAAGGAAACATTAAACACCAGATTTATGTGTCCTGTCGTCACTACCGTTGCTGTTGTGGTTTTTTAAAGTCCCTATTAAGAACGTGAATGGTGGTGTTGAGTAAGAATCAAACTGACAACTCATGAACTGTGAACAAGAATAAAAGTTAACCTTTATTCTTGTTCACACTTCATGAGTTGTCAGTTTCTTACACACTACCATTCGCATTCTTATTAACTAACGAAGCCAACTGCTTCAAAATAAACATTATTAAGACTTGGCCTGCTAACAATCTTCAGGAATAAAAGTTAACCGAAGATTGTTAGCCAGACGGTGTCGTAAGAATGTTTATTTTGAAGCAGTTGGCGTTATTAGTTAATAAGAACACAAATGGCGGTGTTGAGTAAGAAACTGACAACTCATGAAGTGTGAACAACTTCTCGAACGTATTCAGCGCCGCGCAACCAAATTCATGTTAAAAGTAGACTTACCCTATAAAGATAGGCTACTTAAACTTAATCTACTGCCACTTTCATACTGGCTAGAATATCTAGACCTCATATATTTGTTTAAATGTCGCCTTAAGCTTAACAATACTGATCTATCTAGTTATGTAACTCCATGCTCGCTTTCATCAAGATCTACAAGAAGCACTACTGGTTCAGATTACAAGCTTAACCCATGCAAAACATCTACTTATAGGGATTCTTTCTTTAATCGCATAGTTATTCTATGGAACTCGCTGCCTTTAAATATTAAGTCCTGTAGTTCAATTTCGTCTTTCAAAACATTGCTACGAGCTCACTATCTTGCGCTTTTGCTTTCTACTTTTGACCCTGATCGCATTAGAACCTATAAAACTATCTGTTCTAAATGCCGATCTACTAACATATCTACTATTTGTTGCCGCTAACTTTTTTCTGCGCTTATTTACTTGTACTTGGCCGGCCGACCAAATGTACAAATGTACACTATTATTATATTTTTTTTTTTGCATCATATATTTTACATTTCATGCTTAATACATTATTCATAGTTCTATCTGTAATTGTATTGTCAGTGTATTTGTATTTGTCTCAGGCTGAGCTTGTTTGGACCTAGAGTCTGTTTCTCAGCCTGAGTTAAGCTATTAAATAAAAAATAAATTAAAAAAAGGAATAACACTTAACCGAAGAGGCTGTGTCTTAAGAATGTTTATTTTGAAGCAGTTGGCTTCGTTAGTTAATAAGAACACAAACGGCGGTGTTGAGTAAGAAACTGACAACTCATGAAGTGTGAACAGGAATAACACTTAACCGAAGAGGCTGTGTCTTAAGAATGTTTATTTTGAAGCTGTTGGCTTCGTTAATTTAAACACGCAAACTGGCATTCAGTTGAGAAAGACTTGAAACAAGAATAAAACTGAGCCAAAGATTGTTAGCAGGTAGAGTATTAAGAATGTTTATTTTGAAGCACTTGAATTGAAACATGCAACGGCTCGTGAGTGTACAAATGTAGGTTACGTTGCTCATCAGTAACAACGGTGAAAGGTCCAGTTCGAAAAAGTGAAATACCACTTTTGGCGACAAAAGTGCAATATCACTTTTAGTCAAGTGAAGTGAAATATCACTTTTGTATATTAATTTCACCTTAATACTTAACATAAAAGTGAAATTTCACTTTTTAGGTGATATTTCACTTCATCTTGTTGCAATCTTTTCGAACAGTACTATATGTGATGGTGATGATTCTAACAATGGTGATGTAATACATACATGTACAACAGTTGTCTATGTAGTGTTTCTTACATGTATGAGTCATTGGATTCTATATAATTATGGAGGTTTCAAAATCTGTGTGCAATTTCAAAAAGCTGATGGCTCAGTGTTTGGAACCGCTGATGAAACTTTACACTGAAACGAGTGATTGAGATAATTACATTTATATATATACCGTAAACAGCGGCAGATAAGCCATACCTTTTTACCCAAAATTTTGTTGCAACTCGGAGGTGTGGCTTATCTGCCAGAACATCTATAAAAGTTCAATAAATTTCCATAAATTAACATTTAAAAAAACAAAGTCAGACTAATTAAAACTACCAGTACACAAAACAAAAAGAAAGGAAGCAGTAATCATCACTTTCGCAAGCTTGGTGGCTCCTAAAAGAGCCGTTTGTGTTGTCTGTTTCTTGTTTGTTACTTGTTCCGGATCCTGCCATTAAATCTTCTTCGTAAAAATATATTTTAAAGCGGTTAACAGTAAAGTCACCACTGAGACACGGAATCTCCATTCCACCGCAAAGCTTTTTGCAGTGTCACCATTTCCCAGTAACTTCAACAGTTATAGTTCCTCCGCGAGCGAGAAACTACCATTCTATTCTGCCTTCTGTACTCACGTGGTAGATGACCAACTGTTTTTCCCTGTTTAGTATTTTAACAGTAAATTTGTGGAACTGATTTTCCATCTCTATGAGAATCAGTTTCTCCCGATAGATGACTTCCAGATGCAAAGGCAAACTGCTCACTGCGCTCCATGTTTTGATTTTGTTATGTGCACACATGGCATCATTCTAGTGTCCAGTTTCTGTCTTCCAATAAAATGTGTGGTTACTAAGCTTTGATGAACATGTTTTTGTTGATGTGAAATTCAGGGTAAAACTATGGAGTAATCTCGTTGAAAGTTCGACTGGGCAAGGAAGGTCATGCAGATTTCTAATCTTGATTTTCCTTACAATTTGTTTCCAAAATTTGAGCTTCTAAACTCGGGGTGCGGCTTATCTGCGAGTGCAGCTTATCTGCCGGTGTTTACGGTAGCTATTTTTTTTCATATCTTCCAATACTAGATTATTGTACTGGAGAGGACAAGAATAGCCAAATGGGTGAAGATGACCAAAAACTGGGAAAAGTACATCAAGGGAGAAAAGGTAATGCAGGGTTATAAGTAACTTTTGAAGTCAGCAGTTTAATAAGAAAAGTAGGTGGAGAGGGCTGTGTTATTTTTTTAAGTCTGAACTATTTTACAATCCAGTGAGGCAGAGTATTTAAAGAGGCACTGTCAACCCCAAATGATCAACTTTCTCATGACCAAAAACGAAAATATCTACTCAGATTAGCAGTATGTGCTTTCCGGGGAACTGCAGCCATTGAACCTGAATCTTTGAAGACCTGAGTAATGCATCAAATTCTAAATCTGTAACACAAATTTCATTACCAGGTTTTTATATTGAAGCCAGCAGTTGGCAGTCTTACTGAGATTGGGGGGGGGGGGGGGGGGGGGGGGGGGGGGGGGGGGTGTGGGAAGGTGGGGGGTGGCATTCATGCAAAGAACAAGAACATTGTAATTGCAGGCATTCCTTTCTCACTCTCACCCCTATTGGACATTTGATTAGCATTAATCCTAGATAGAATTTTAACAAGTGATGGTAGTTCTCTTAGTTATAAAAGGTGTCTCAAATTTAGGATTGCAAGTAGAAATTATGTACTAGTTATTCTTCATTAAAGGGACATTGTCAATCGAACTGAGCCTTGAAGTTTCTTTAAAACAAAACTACACAAAATTAATAACACCCTGAGATAGAAGAGAAATAATGTGAATGTCCTGATATGCTTTTCAAACTTTTGTGATAGAGGATGGCAAAGATTAAAGTGGATTACAAAAGCTTATTCTAGAAACTTGATTTCAAATGGTTACAGTGAGCCAATTTCAAGTTGCTCTAAATGTTTTCTTAATTTAAACTATTTTTCATCCACTCGAATCTCTTCCATCCTTCACCGAAATAATCTCAGATTTTCTCCAGTATGGTTCTTATTAAAAGGGTTCGCCAAGGGTTGATAAATCTTGTACACACCGAGGTAGTGGTATAAATTATAATGTACTTGTACAAGCTCCTTGGAGTTTTTCTCACTGAACACCTTCCATATAAATTATACATACATGTACTACCTACACTGTATATAGATAATAATTATAACATATTCCACATAGATCTACAATAATTGAGATAGACAAAAGATACAAACAAACATAGTTGTATTATATATTGCATTTCATTTATTGTGTGTGTAAACATATATATTATATGGTACATAAAGATTGACTTACATACTCGGTGGTGAAGTTTCCTAAAATATTGGTTGATAAGTAGGTTATCAACCTCATGAATTTATTAACGAGGTTGATAACTCAATTGTTGGGTTGATAACTTAGATAAAGACTGTTTGAGAACAAAGGAAATGGAGCGAATGAGTATGTAATGATGGCTATTATCATGCAAAAGTCTCTAATTTTGAGCTGTGATATCTTAAAATCCTTCATTGCTACATGTGTATATTATTCAAATTTTTCCAAAACCTATTGTTTTCAAAGTAATATTTTTAGATGGTACATGTAGGAGCAGTTTTTAAAGGAAGGACTTGGTTTAATAGCAAAACAAAAAGTTGCCATATTTGGAATTGGCCTATACAATTTAACTTTTCCAAGAGTATGTATTTCTAACATTTTCATTTTTTTGCAGCTAAGGAAGAGAATATATAAAGGAATTCCGAATTCATTAAGAGGAGAAACATGGAAGAAACTTCTTGGTATTGACAGGGTTCCCAATAGAACTTCTACTTATGAGGTATGTGTTTGTTATTACCGTATTTTATCACGTATAAGCTGCACCTTTTTTGACTTTTTTGACAAAGTTGGGGGTGCAGCTTATATGTGAGTGTTTCCAGAAAACTTGTTTTGCAGTGACCATAAACAAAGCCATATGAACAATAGAAATGGCACATTCAATTCACAGAACACGAGTGTCAACAAGATTTCTACTCAAAACTCCTCTCCTTCGCTTTCCAAAGAAAACTAGCTGACAGTCCAAGTTGCCTGTCATTCTCTTGCTAACTCCTCGAATGGTTCCTAGTATTGTTAAAGGCCTTAATTGATCTTGGAAGCCTTTTGAATAAAGTATAATTCTCCATCGAGTTCATGTTCAACTTCGGAGCTCGATCACGCTCGATCGGACGTTTGAGAAAACCTCTCGCCCCGGGCCTCCTTGAAAATCCAAGATGGCGGACCACGGACTCAGACATGTGCTCATATAGTTTCGCCAGAAAATCTTACTTTCTTGTGCACTTAAAGGAATGAAGTTCCTTAAATATGTTGCTGGTTAATGGGGGAACAACAGCAGAAGAATTCTGAAGTGATTTAAAGACAGCAGGTTAAAATATACACAAGAAAGGACAAGGAACGTTGTAACCAATTCGTTGTTGTGATATCTCTTATGAAAGAAGTTTTGCTTCAATTACGGGCATTTATGAACTCAAACACAAGACTACTCTTGCTGAATTTTGTGGTGCGGGCCTTATATACGAGGTTTTTCCTTAAACGTTTTCGGGGAAAAACAAGCTTCTGTTTATCAGGCTGAAGTTAGGGGTGCGGCTTATACGTGGAGGTGCGGCTTGTACGTGATAAAAATACGGTAAGCAAATATTAGAGAGGCTGAACAAATTATCGTGATTATTTTGTTCATGGTGAGCTGTCAAATATTGAATTATCACATCTATGCATACTCGACCATTATTATTTTGTAGTCCAGTTATTTGCAGGTGAATCAACCAATCAGAATTCGGGATGGGAGAGTCGAATGATAAATATAATATTATTCTTATAATTATGTTCATTTAAATTCATTAGGTTGGATATACATTTTGTACATGTAGTGTTGATGGGATGGGTAATTTATTTGCATATCATAAACCACGATAAACCAGTGAGCCTGGTTACAAAGCATGTATAGTTGATTATACATGTATGTTGTTGTACACTGTACGTGCGTCATTGGGGTTTGGATTAAGTAAATTTGTTGTAAAAACTTGAATGATATATGTTGTTGTAGACTGTATGTGCATGAAATCTAAAATTGACCTTCTCTCTGTATAGACTATGAAGAGGGGAGCACGAGTAATGTCCCCAGACCTCAGACAGATTGATCTTGATGTAAACAGAACGTACAAGGGATCATATCATGTTCAGGAGAGATATGGAATTAAGTAAGTTGCTATTTCTCAAACAGTCCAATGGCAAATATCAATATTTTGAGACCAAATCATTTATTATACAATGTACATGTACAGTAAATCTGATGGGATTTTTCTCAATAAATCATCATAACTCTCAGGAAATTTCAATAAGGTGGAGTTATTTGTTGTGTAAATATTATTTTTGGTCCTTTCTTTAAACTTGATTCTATGGATTTTTGGCCAGTTGAGTGCAGTAATGCAGAGTCCATTTCTTTGTATTCGAGTGTTCTTCCCCAGACTTTTCCCCAGAGCAGTGTTCTAATTGGTATTCATGCATTTTTTATTGAATAATATTCAGTGGTTCGCTGCCAGGGTTTCTTTTAGCCTGTGTCGGCATCTCTAAGTATCATAAGCTGTGAAAATAACAAATTTTAACTTGGATTACCTATGACTCGAGGAGAGAAGAGGGAGAGAGAGGAGGATATATTTTAGAGATGCCTGCCGAGGAGGCTACATTGTAGGTTTCTGTGTGTCCACAATGAAAAATGAATTGCATCTCAGGACACAGTGATGCACCTTACTTGGGATTTAAATTGCTGTTCTGGAACCATGTTTTAATTAGTGTATGCATGATTTTCAACTTACAGGCAACAGGCACTATTTCATGTCCTCGCAGCATACTCCATGTACAATGTGGTAAGTGTAAATCTATATTATAGTGTTTTATGTAAAGGTTATATTCGCTTATACACCGAGGTAGAATATATATACATGTAACGTTCTTACATGTATATACTTGGTGGTGAAGTTTCCTAAAGAAATTGAATCTCCAGGTTGATAAGTACATGTAGGTTATCAACCTCATAATTAATTAGGTTGATGACCTACTTATTAACCGGTAAATCCTATTGTTGGGTTGATAACTTAGATAAAGACCGTTAGAGAACAAAGAAAACTAAGCCAATTTCGATAAGGAATTTCGAATAGAAATTTTGTAAAGTCGAAATTTCGTAAACTTCGAATTTTCGAATAGTAATTTCGTAACTTCGAATTTTCGAATAGAAATTTCGTAACTTCGAATTTTCGAATAGAAATTTCGTTTGGATGTTTTATTAACTCCTCACAAAGTGATGAAGTAAAAAAAGCTGAAGTCAAAAACTCCAAAAGATTCGATACGGTTCGTGCGATCTGATCTCACGCTAAATAGAAGACATATTACAGTAAAACTGTGAATATCGAGAACTATGGACTCAAACTATTTTTCGCATCATGTGGAAACTGTTCAGATACGTAAATGAAGTGAAAAATTTCAAACCGTTTGATTCCATAAGCATCTCAATTTCTAAAATAAAAATTTTATCTGTAGATATTTTTTGTGCAAATCTCAACGCAAAACAAACACTGCGGAGTCATTGATTATTCAAATCAGTTCGCAGAAAATGTCACACTTCTGTGTCGCGGAATTCAAGACTCGGACCTCCTCACCTTTGAAAACCGATCCACATTAAATAAAAAAGAACTCCAGAATATTCTATTTAGTAGACGTTTATCATTTGCCAGTAAAGTTGAGAAGCTTTGTGGTGATTTAAAACTACAATGCAATAAAATCACACTTTCCCGCGAAGTTCGCGGCATTCTTGTTGTGTCAAAAACCAGACCAATCAGTCTTCACTGCTGAAAGCACATGTCAACATCTCCAAAAAGCTAAAAGCTGGCTTCTTCAATTGAAAACATATGCAATTACTTCAACAAAAGTTCTGAAGGACTGACGGATCTTAGTTTTAAACTACAGAAGCTAAAGTTTATGAGATAAACGGAAAACAACAAACCAGCGCTGGGGACAATGTTTCGTAACGCAATCCTGTCTTGCACAAATGTCGAAAATAGTCAAAATTTCGGTGTATCACCCATATTACTGAAATTTCGGTGTGTAAATATTACCGAAATTATGGTCGGTCCTGTTCGAAATTTCGAGATGCTCAACGAAAATTCATTGAAATTTCGACGCATTCACACGCGAAATTTCGAACGAATTTTTCAAATCGTAAACAAAGAACGACATTCGGCGAATTTCTGCGAAATTCGGTTGCATTACTTTCAAACAGCACTGTAGGTCTCCTCCTGTTTCAAAACTTGTACAAGAGTTCTATGGGATTTTGCCTTAAATAATGTTTTAGACTGTTTTCGCCGTAAGTGATCAGGAATCCCATTCCATATTTTTACACCAATGCGAGAGAAGGATTCACTTTGATGTTTAGTTCTGAATATTTCAAATAAAATTTTCCTGTTGTTGATGATCTAGTATTATAGGAATGTACGGAGCTTACATGGTTAAATAAATTTATTATGTTAGGAGGAGCCGCGTTATTGTTAATTTCATACAATCGTCATTAGGACTGAAAGTGTTTTATAATATAACATATTAATTGGAAGGATATTAGAGGCTAAAATAATGGTATAGCATGTTCTCTATTTGTTGCAAAATACATAAGTCGTAAGTCACGTTTTTGTAGAAGTAGGATTTTATTGAGGTGTGTTTGGGCTGCCTGACCCCAGATTGCTAAACCATAGGATATGTAAGGATAAATAAGTGAACAGTAAATATTCAGAAGAGTGGAGAGAGAGACAACATGCCTTAATCTAGAGATTATACATGTACAATGTACCTATCGTTTTACTAATTTTTAAAGTAATATGGTCTTCAAAGAAAGATTAGAATCTATTAGAACACCAAGGTAGTTTATGTAGTTATTTTGTTCAAGGAGTATAGGATGGCCAGATTTATGATCAAAGACTTTAATGTTAGGTTTATGGTCTAGTCTCTTTTGATATGGGTGGAATATTTAATTTTAACTTGTTTGCAAGTAACCAGTCAGAAACATGCGTCAGTTCTTTATTAACAACTTCCTCAAGAGATTTTAAGTTTTTTGTCAGCATAAAGTAGGTTGATATCGTCAGCAAAAAGAAAAAAAATGAACTTATCAGAGGCCGTTGTGGATATCGTTAATATAAATAAGGAACAACAAAGGACCTAATGCAGAATGCTGTGGAACACCGCAGAATGCTGTGGAACACCACATAATGTTTGTTGTTTAGTTGATATAATTATTATTAGGGTTTATCTGAGTAGTTTGTGATCGTCCTATGAGATATGAACGAAACCAGTTATTGATGATACCCCTTATTCCGTAATGGTTCAGTTTACTTAATAGTATTGTGATGGTGATTGACAGTGTCAAACGCTTTCTGAAGGTCTATAAAAACACCACATGAAAATAGTTTTTTTATCTATGTTTGTTTGTATTTTATTGACTATGTCTAGTAAGGCGTGTTGTGTGGAATGTTTCTCACGAAACCCATAATTATTGCATTGAATGCAGTATGTTATTCTTTTTAATAAATATTTTGAGTCTATTATACATTAACTTTTCAAAAATTCTATTAATAATATTAGAAAGAAGGGAAATGGGCCTGTAGTTTCCCGGTTTGACTTCCTCTTTTATGTATGGGTATAATGTTTGAGTGTTTTAATCTACGAGGATATGTTTCTGTTTCTATTGAGAGGTTCATTATTTTTGCAAATGGTACAGATAAAATACTCTTGGCGCATTTCAAAATCCGCGTTGGGAAAGAATATAGTCCATGGGCTTTGTTAAGTGGCAACGAGTCTATTTCAAATTCTATTTCTTTAGGGGTAACCGAATCAAATAGAAAAGAGTTAGTTGGTGTAGGACCACTTAAGTATACTCGAAAATCGTGTTTAGAAGGCGGCAGCGTAGATGCGAGATTATTTCCAACTGAAGCAAAATAGCTGTTGAGCACCTCGGGAATCTCGGTTGGATCTTTGGTTATTCCCCCATTGTTAGGCCTTTTTATCGCCGTAATCGTGCGTCTATCCTTTTTTTTATTTATCAAACTATTAATCGCTTCCATGTTTTTTTCATATTATTTAAATTACTGGAAAAGAAATCATGATAATATCGCTTTTTGCTTATTCTAGTAAGTAAGGAAATTTTATTTCTATATAACTTACATTTATCTTCATCGCCTAAGTATAATAGCTTATTTTTATTTTTTATCTATCTAAGTATACCCTTTGTTATCCATGGTTTTAATAATTGTTTATGTTTACGTTTAGATACTGGTTTCAGAGGCGCATGTTTATTAATTATTTTATTGGTTTTGTTATAAAGGGTCGAAAACATTTTATCTACGTTGTTACCTGCATTTTCATATAGCTTTTTGAAGTTAATTTCCACAAGATCATCATTGAATCTGGTCGGAGAAAAATGAGAGAAATCGCGATATTTGTTTTGCAAATTATGCCTTACCGGCTAATTTCTGTTTACAAGATGGGACTATACAAAATTGAGAATAAAGGTTGGCAGTCATTTCTGTGTTTTCTCTCTCCGCCATTAGAGGCATACCAACTATTTTAACGTTAAACTGGTAGCTGTAGGCCTCCATGGCGTCCATGCACTCGGCTAGTTCTTCACATCTCAATATTTTGTTGATCTTTGTGTTCATATCCTTCAGTTCTTTAATCGCTAGAATCTTGAATTGAGCCAAATCATCGTACTGGTCACTGAGAAACTGTACAGATTTTGCTTTTTCAGGCGTTAGGACTTCAACTTCAGCAGAGCCTCGATGTCCATTATCCGTCTTGTCTGAAAACTGTGCTTTGAGGTGTTGTAATCTCTTCCTTAATTCTTCAACTTCGTTCTTTAAAGCTTCGTTCTCCTTTCGGAGTGTTTTGTTGTTAGTGGTCATTTGATTTCATTAAGTGAAGTGAAGTAACTTTAGAACAGTTTTACGGAGCAAGTATCAAGCATGACCGCTCAGCTCGAAGGTGTTCCTGTTATTCATCAAACTTTGCCAGCTGCCGACCCTGTTATTTGACCTTTCAATCCCTGTTACCATGGGAACCAGTGTGTATAATGGGGCCTTTATTTGACTCGTGTCTTTACTGAGAAGCTGCCTTCAGTTGTTACATTGTGTACTTTGTAACCAAGGTCTTCGGCATGTTAATTAAGTATATGAGCTCATAAAAATTAATGTATTCAAGATTGATGTAGATGTCAAGTTAGCATTAGGTGTAAATTTGGAAGTTTGCTCTTGTCTGTTACAGAAGTTCCTAAACCGTTTCACATGCTTCAATTTTTGGGTTTGTTTTGGTCCTTATTTGTACACACAGAAATATGCAATGTTGTTAATCACTGATCATTTATAAAATGTTTTATCTACTAACTTTATTACAGGAAGTGGGATACTGCCAGGGAATGAGTGGAATTGGTGCCTTACTGCTGATGTACTTAAATGAAGAGGTGAGTACATGTATTACATGTGTTTTATTAGCAAGGCACAACATAATAATACATAATTATCATCAAAATACGTGGCCAAATAGAAAACCGGCCTCACGAAAGCTCTCAAACTAGCGGGCTGATGATGAACCGAGCGGGCTGCAAACACATTTACCGCACAGTTAACTTTTAGTAAGCTGATTATGCCGAATGATAATTCAGTAAAGTATTTTATCAGTTATTTGGCCTTGTATATTGATGATAATGATAATAACATGACTTTTTTGTCGGGACATAATTTTATTGTTTATTTGTGTCCCTTGTAGTGTCATTTGCACCCTCGCTACACTAGGGCGCAAATGACACTACGCGGGCCACAAATAAACAATATGCCCTCAAATAGTCATGTTATTGAGCTATATTTACATGTACATGTACTCTACCAATATTTACATAAAACATGTTCCAACAATAATACACGACTTTCATAATGGCCGCCTCCTAATTTGCATAATGTGGAAGATAAATCTGTAGAAGGAAACCAATACTACCACATGAAAGATCACATTAAAACTAGTAATAGTTTTGAGTTTTAGAGCAATGTGGAGAATTGCTGCTGAGCTACGAGCATTTCCAATGCAGAAAAACATGAAAGCGAGGCTAGAAAGGCGTCCGTTGTTTTTCTCATACAAATCTCTCTAATTTCAACTGGCTGTAACTTCATTGCTTTTTAAGCTACAGCACTCAACTTTCACAAGTTCACTAATGTCCACATGCTCTTTCACATGGCAATGTTCATATTTTCTATAAATGTGGATAAACAACCGAAACGGAAAATCACATATGCAAATTAGGAGGCGGCCATTATGAAAGTCGTGTATAATAAGGGTTAAAGACTAGCATGTATGTTTTATTGAGAAATTCAGGCACACACTGACTGTACGATGAACGGAAAATAATGAATACTGCATGAGGTCAAAGGCCAAATGCAGTATGAAGAAATTTTGAGTTCATTGTACACTATGCAAGTGCCTGTATTTGTCAATAAAAAACTAACATAAAGTCTCTAATCTTTCTATATTCCAACTGAGTGCACAGCGTGTATGTTCAAAGTACTCTTGCTCTTTGTTCAATCAGTTTATCTTTTTCACCAGGATGCATTCTGGGCCTTGTCGATACTACTGACTGATAGAAGACATGGCATGCACGGTAAGAGGGTGTCATTGTTGGTTAAGATAATAGTGGAGTTGTATATACACAGAAAATCAATAGGTATCCAGGGGCATTGCCAGGATGTTTTTGGAGTGACACACAATTGTGAAATTTCAACTCAAAGTCAAAGGGCCATAACTCCCCACTCCACCCCCCTGCCCCCCCCCCCCCCCCCCCCCCAAACACACACACTTTCAACAATTTTTGAGTGCCGTAAGGGTAGCTACGTCCCTGGTATCTGACTCATTTAGTTTTTCTTAAAGCTATTTTAGGTATCCTGACACTCTCTCTAATGAATAATCTTTGTTTATGTTTTATATTGTAAAAATGAGTATAAATAAATATATTTGTTGCAATAAGGAAAAAAGGGGAGAAAAAGATAACCTATACAAATCAACAAAATTTCACACCGCACATGCTAGTCTGTTTTGCCACTTTGACACCCATGGCCACCTCACCTGCTTGTGCTACCTAAGGTATGATTACATTACTTGTGTAGTGAATTCATACGTGTGTGTGATGTATGGAAACTTGAAGGTCTTAGGTTCAATCTATGGTTGATCCTATCTTTATATAGTATTTTGCTACTGTCTATTGCTTTACCCCCATTGTTTAGTTGCACAATTATTTCAACATCAGATAAAGGTCCTTCAGACTAAAATATCAATAATTTTTCGCTCATGGTTAAGAAGACATTATTTTGAAAGTGAAACAGTATCTACTTGAAGCTCCGCCTATAGGCTTGACTATAATTATATACTTTACACTATAACCCCCATAAAAGGAACTCACTTTCTCACAGTTGTTTCTGATTGCCTTTTATGAAATACCACGTGGCTGTGACTGCGTTGTTAACTGTTTTGTTTTCTTCTCAAGGTTTCTTTGTTCCTGGCTTTCCTAAGCTGTTGCGATTCCAGGATCACCATGAGAAAATATTGAAGAAGCTAGCTTCCAGATTATTTAAACACTTGGTAAGGTGCTTGTAGTATTCTTAGAGTGGATTTTGTATACCGTAACTGTACTATAACCGTATCCAAATCGTACTGCAGCCATACTGTACAAATGTAACCGTACTGTACTTTCCAGTCTTGTGTTTGGCTGTATCCTGCATGACATTGGATACAGTGCATTTACTAAGTGTTTTTTCGTCCCTGCAGGAGAGAGAAGGCTGCCACACGACTTTGTACACACTGAAGTGGTTCATGCAGTGTTTTCTAGACAGGGTGAGTACTACACGCTACAGATGGGAGGAGAAATGTGGACTCTGTGATATTTTCGCTGCTCATGGTATTTCCGTTAACTGGATTTTCTAATTTTCATTCAGCATTATGCATTATGCAAAACACCCTGCCGGTTGATCGAACACATTGATAAGTAGAAATTGACATGTTGCTAACCAATTTTTCATTTGTCATGTGAGTAAGCAAAATTTTATTTGAAGTGAAACACTCAATATGTTATAACTTTCTTGCCATTTAAAATGATCAAATTATTTGGCCACAATAGTACAAGTATTCTACCTACTTGAATTTCTGTTGAAGACAGATTAAATTAAAAAAAACATGTAAAGCGCTGGAAACTGAGAAAGTCTACATTTTTGGTTAGCAACATGGCAAATTGCGTCTAGAAACGAGTGATCAACCATTGCAACAAACTCAAAATCAGACATTGTTAAATGCTCAACTGAAGGTATTCTCTGTAAACAAAACTTTCTTCACAGAAGTACTTAAAAACTTTTCTGAGGTTCATTAGGTATAAAAATTTCAAGAGGTTTTAGAAACACTTTAAAGATCTGTCATTGTTTATTCATTTGTTGTTTATTTTTCCAGCTTCCGTTCACTCTCACCCTTCGGATGTATGACATTTTCATGCTCGAAGGTGACCGACTGCTGACAGCGATGGCCTACAACATTATCAAGATGCATAAAAGTAAGTACACTATAGTTTGGCTGTTTAAACAAGAGTTCTGGGAGTAACTGTAGAATACCCTGCCACTTGGTTCATTAACAATGCATTTTCTCAAATCCTCATACAAATCTTCCAAAAACCTAACCCCCCTCCCATAAAATAGACATTTCCAACCCCAAATCATTCATTTATAGAACGAGTCTAAATACACCTGAGCTTTAATGGATAATTTTGCAGAGTTTACAAGGGGTTTTCAAATTATCTTTGAAGTCAGAGCAGTGCAAGAAGTAAGCAAGTATAATTTTATCAGATCTGTCCCGTTAGAATGCTAAATTTCAAAGGTTTAAAACAAGCCATAAAAAAAGAGGGTAGATAATTGTTCATTGATGACAGCCAGTGGTATTTTATGACTGTTTACGAACTCTGTAACCCTTACTCTGAAGTTTAACATTTATGTGTTTGATTTGAATTTCACACGATAAGCAAGCATTCGGGAGCACTCAAGGGGAGCATCATGCAGATCTTTACTCCACAAAGGGCTTAATGGCTCTTTTATACCCGAACTTCCTGTTTATCTGATGTCAACAGGATTCTAACTAGAAACAAAGAAATAAGTGCCCTCGAGTTTTACACAGGGTGCATGTCTTACAGCGTACATACATACATACATATAACTTTATTTCCGTACGCTAGCCACTACAACAGTAAGCTGGTTTCCACGTGGGGCGTAACAATAAATATATGTACAGATTAAAAACATATATTGATAAAAATCAGTAAAAAATCTGCTATCAGCATAACTCAGTAACAGGAACAGACACTCCTCTTGAATTGCCGTAAAGATTTGGCTCTTTTAGCCTCATCTGGCAGGTTATTCCAAAGCATAGCACCACTGTATTTGAAGCTTCGCTTGAGGAAATTTGTACGCGGTCTTGGAAGTGCTAGATCAGTTTCAGAGTTTCTTAGCTGATAGCGTTTATCGCAGTCACTTGTTTTAATAAAAGAGTTTCTCAAATATGGTGCGGATTGTTCATTTAAGATTTTATAGATTAAAATAGATTTCATTTGATTACGTCTGGCTTGGAGCGTTTTCCATTCTAATTTAGCAAGTATATCAACGGATCTTGTGTCGTAATTCGTGCCTGTAATTACCCTAGCGGCTCGAGATTGAACTCTTTGCAATTTGTCTTTTAGCGTCTTGCCGCAAGTATCCCATAGTGGGCAACAATAGTCGAAGTAAGGTTGTACAAGTGATTTGTAAATTACTTCGAGTGAATCGGTGGGGACAAATGGCTTAATACGCTTTATGTTTAATCGAAATAATAGGCATCCCACTCAATGCGGAGGCAGATCAACTTGCTATTAAACAAAGATCCACACTATCAGTTTAAAGACACCTTCAGTTATCAATCTGCCTTTGTGAAGTAAACAGCCCTGTTCAAAGCTCTGCAACATGTGATGCTCCGCTTTAGTGATCTCTGACGTTTGTCATCACACGAAATTCAAATCGAACACTTGAATGTTTAAAAAGTGTTTGTAAACAGTTCTGAAACACTATTAACAGGTTACCGAGGAACCAGCTTCTTGTTGTGTACTTTTCTTAGGCTTATTTTCATTTTAGTCTCCGCAATTGAGTATTCTAGGACGAATAACTTGTTTACTTGCTTCACTGTTCTGAATTGTAATTGTGCATTTAGAATCACAAAGGACGAAAAAAGGGGAGGAGCAATTCTCTTTTATAGCGTTGGTCCTTGTTAATCGAACGGTCGAGTATAAAGGGAATCGAACTTGGGGCCTGAAAATAGACCTTATTCACACAGCTGCCGTGTTTAATCCCAGGAGAATAAAACCCTTTGTTTTCCCCCATCTAACCTCGTTGTGAAACTGCTCATTGCGAGGCTACACGTGTAAATCCATTGTTTCTAGCCAACATAACTGCCGCGTAATAGAAGCCCATAGTAGCTCGGGACTGTCAACAGTAACTCGGAGAGTGTCAACCTAATTGGATACATGTACGTGGTTAAATACTGCTTTATTACGTTGAAGGAAGGCGTCCAATCTGGGTGTAGGTTTTTAAGTTACCATAATAATTTGATTTAGTGCCCTGGGTAGTAAGTGTTTTTGTTATTCCAATTAGCGCCTTCCCCTCCCCCATATTCCAATAACCATGTTTTAATAAACGCCCCTGAAAACAACAGTTGTAGTTTTTCTTATTTTATTTCCCGTACCAAACGGAAACTGGTCTCGTTACATCTGTTTTCGGGAGAGCAATATAGAGGTCAAAGCTTCTCTGCAGTGTTCTCCTTATTTGCAGTCTCATTTCTTACTAGAAAAAGAAATAAGCACCTGTTTACAATAATTGCCCCCTCTCCAGGTCCCGAAATTAAATTCGCCCGGGCGGTAAATCGAACTTATTATATTATTACAAGTAATAGCATGACATTAGGTAATTAGTGATTAAATTTCCCAGAGAGCCGAAGGAGGATTTGTGGAAGCGGCGTCGGGACTTTTACAGATCCTCCAGAGGCTTGAGGCGAAATTTTATCACTAATTTCCCGAAATGTCATGCTATCACTTTCTAATACTATTATCACCGAGGAACGAACAAATCTCTGAGAAGTTTAGAATTCTCTGCCAAAACTAAAGACGTCGCAGTTGAGTTACTTTCGAAAACGTTTTATTACGCTTGATTGAATGACCCTGGCTTCCCCTGGGGACAAGCGTGTTATTTTTGAGAAGAATAACACTAAAATACATTTGTAATTACGTGGTTACTTAAATATTCAAAGCGAATGCGTGGAGTTTAATTACGTCACGTTTATGGTTTAAGTAACCCACATGGAAGAAGTGGGTTTGAGAAATGAAGACGAACTTTCTTGAGCCATAAAATAGGTAGGGAACAGGGTTAACAGGTGTTGCGCCATAACTCGGGTGTGCCAAGGGACAGTTCAATGTTCTCTCTTGCATGTCAATGAGGGAAACTTAGAAAAGGTGTGCATGCTGATGAGGGAATTTAGAGATTAAATGTCCCTGAACAAACAAAGAAAACCGAGGTGATCATGGTATTGCTGTACATAAAGAATAGATAATTTGCACACAACAAATAGAGAAAGAAAAAATAAACTAATGAGTTTTATTTGTATTTGTGTTGACCAGAAATCTTCCTGAAAATGAACTTGGAAGAGGTTGTGCAGTTTCTCCAAGAACGTATGCACGCGTATCCTTACGATGACGACGAAGTGGTAGACCTGCTACAGTCGTCCATGTTCGAGCTAAAGAGACTTGGCCTTCACACACCAGCTCCCCCTAAGAAGGACGAATTACCTCAACTACCGCCGGGTGCGGCATTAAAACGCGGCACTTTCCAAACCGCGTCTGCTCGTGCGCGGAAAAATAAAGAGAGAAACAAGATAATATCTGTTCCGGTTGCGCGACCACGCTCGCCCGAGTCCCCTCGGAAAATAGCGGCCCTAAGAGGCCTTCCAACTCGACCCGAGTCCCCAAACTACAACGTCAGTGACGTTTCCATGTCAACGGTCAATGATACCCCACCCCCAGGTAGAAGTAGTGCTTCAGTTTCTACTATTGTTGAAACTGTTGTCCCACGACAGCCATACTCGAACCGCGGATCACAGCCTTTGGAATCAAGAAATAGCTATAGTCGGAAAGATCAATTTATGGAGCATCGGAGAAGTGATGGAGTCGAGGAGACCGGATATAAGACATTTCCCTCGCGAGTCCCGTATCACTCGGAGAGTGTACTCGTACGAAAAGACGGTCCGGCGACTTTCCAACAACTCACGAGACGGCAAACAGCTGACGGTCCCATAAGTACAATGTCCACGTTTCGACCAATAAACGGCGATATCGACGCCCTAAACAACGCAGCCAAGCCTGGTGGGTCACCCGTGTGGAGGACTCGGCCCGAGACGGATCCATCGTCATACCAGGTCTCTTTTACTTTCGTCTAGATACGAGACTTAAAGATTGCCTAATATGGAAGTGAGTTGAAAACCGACGATTTGAACTTTGACTCGGGTCAAACCAATGGGAGTTACGAATTACGAACGAACGTTCAAGAGAACAGTTGTTTGATATGAATTTTTATAAGTACATTAAATTACTCTTTAAATCATGGGGCAAGTAATCATAAAGTTTCGACATTTTACGAATTGCTTCAACGAAATTGGAAATTTAGAGTGCCATATGCAAAGAAACTTATAAATTGTTAGGCTATTTGAAGCATTAGATTTTATCTTGCTAGTAACCTCTATATATATCTATATATCTATATTTCGTTCCACAATTACCATCTTTGAGAAACGAAAACCAGCTTTTTGTCTAATAAGTTCGCTTCAAATGCATTTTTCCTGCACCAACAGCAAAAGCACCTGTTTCTCAGTTTACAATTACTAGTTCTGTATCTTCCTCTTTGTAAATTCTTGCTAACTCGGCCTTCTGCACAGCTTCCCATATACGGCAGTTTTTAGGTACCGTTATATCGTGATGTTAACAATGCTATGTGGTTGCGTTTAACCGTCTGTCTATACTTTGTGCACTTTAAGCATTGCTTGAATTTAAATGCTTGCTTCGGTAATGCATACGCTGAGCTGTAGTTAAATTTCTTCTGCTGACTGATACTTCTTGGGAATTACGGTTTTAGGTACCCGTTAAAATCGTGATGTTAACTGTGCTATGTGATTGCGTTTAACCGTCTGTCTATAGTTAGTGCACTTTAGGCATTGCTTGAATTTAAATGCTGTAATACATGTAATAATACGCTGAGTTGTAGTTAAATTTCTTCTGCTGACTGGTACTTCTTGGGAATTACGGTTTTAGCCTTTTGAATGTTATTTTGATTAAACTTCACTAAGCCCACAAATGTAAAAAAAATGTAAAAGAAATATCCCTATATAGTTAAAAAGTAAATTACAAATATAATACAATATTTGAATAAAGATATATTTTTAGTTTTGTAAATAATGCATAAAGATCGTCCGCTCATATTTTATCTACCACGTAAAATCAAGGGAATCAAAGTATTCAATGAAGTATTTGAACAGTGACAATTTGATATTGTATTAGGGCTAGAAAGATATTTGAAGTTAAGATTTATAAATTTCGAAGACGGCTTTATGGATGGCAACCATGAGGTTGTATTTCCCTTAGGATTATAATTTCAATTTTCTCACGATGTACCGGTCAGTTGAAGTAGGCAATTGCTGTAACGTGCTTAAAAAAAATGGAAATACTCAGACTGCGCTGTGAGACAATTGCTAAATGTTTGCTTATTGCTTGAGGTAAAGACAGTTGTTATTGCTACACGTATATCTTTACATGCTTTCAGTTAATTGACAGGAAAAGTTAGTATAATATAATATAGGCCATATCTTATCGGTTCCCAGTGATTCGCATGGGTGGAAAAAAAGCTGCATTGACGTCGTTGTGCATCGAACTATATTTGCTTTACTTTAAACTGTAACAGATTAACGTCTAAACTTACTCTAACACTTTTAAGCTTCAGTGAACAGAACTATTCTTTAGAGATATTTTCTGAAAGTACAAATTCTTGACCATACAAGTTTCGGACAATACTGATTTCGTCCAAAAATCGCTAGCTTCGAGCTTCTGACTGTAATAAATGATTTTGCTCTGTTAATTCCGTACCTTTTGATACTGAAATTACAACTGCAGAGATTCGGTAGATATAAGTTAATGCCTGTGTTTTTCTCATATATTGATGAATACTGTATCAGTATGGAATTCCCCCAAATGATAAACTTGCTCATAATGAAAGACAAAAATAACTACTAAGATTATCAGTGTATGCTTGCCAGGTATACTGCAGACAATTTTGATGAAGGATGGCAAAGATTCGGGCGGATGAAAAATATTGTTTTTCAAAGAAATTTAGAGCAACTTTAAATCGATTCACTGTAACCAAAATCAGGTTTCTAAGATTAAAGCTGAGTTTTGTAACCACTTTAATCTTAGCCATCCTCTATCGAAAAAGTTTGAAAATTCACATGGCATTTCTCTTCTATCTCAGGGTGTTATATTTGTAATTTTGGTTTAAAGAAACTTGAAGGTTCAATTCGATTGACAGTGCCCCTTAAAGATATTAAATATCAACATGTTGAAGGCTTGATCGTTCGCGAGATGTAGGAAAAATATGGGAATTTCACAATAGAAATGAAAGTTTCCGTGGAATGAAATTTCTCTGTAGAGATTTCCATTCTTTGTTTAATAGCAAATCCTGTAGTGTTCATTGAATTTTGAAAGTATATTCGAATGCATGAATAGGAATCTTAGGAACTTTAATGAAAGTTGTTTTATCTTGTTAGTGAAATAGTGTGCGAGCTTGCGGACTCGCCTCTTGGAAATAGCCCGTTCGTATTGTAGATGAGATAAAGTAGTATATTTTATGTAGGTCTAGAGGAACTTTGTATTCAATTTAAGAAGCTTTCAGTGGCGAGGAAAGCGACGGAAATTCAAAGCTCTATATATTGCAATACGAAAACAAAAGGTACAGCCATTTCTATGAAGGTTGATTGGAGGATAGAGAATAGGACGTTAGACATTATTGCATTCCCAAACCGAATGGTTATGGGTTATTTGATATAGATAATAAACATTATCATGACGAAAGACAAAAATGACTGCTTAGATTAGCAGAGTATGCTTTCCAGGTATACTGGAGAAAAATTTATACAATTTTTAAGGAGGACGACATAGTAGAATGGATGAAAAATACGGCGGTGGAAATCAAGTTCCTAGAATAACATTTTGTTACCACTTTGATATCTGCCATTATTATATATCAAAACAGTTTGAAAAGCATGGCAGTACATTTACATGTTTTAAGAGAAACTTGAAGGTTTCCTGCAATGAACACATCTATTGTAGATTCGTGGCTTGTTTTTTTAATGCATGGACCATTGCAATTCACTCTTCGCCTGGTGGCCATCTTGGATTCAAAGCGAGGCAATCCTTTGTTTTTGCCATGTTAGCCTCGTTTTGACTATCCGTCACTGCGAGGCTAACCTGGCAAAAAAACAAAGGCTTGCCTCGCTTTGAATCCAAGATAGCCAGCAGGTGAAAAGAGTGAATTCGAATCCCCGAGAAACAGTATCTTCAAATTAAGTTTTAATTGTCCCATTTCCCTACTTATCAAAATGCCAGTTTTCCTTGACCAAGATCGAAGTTCCCTGACCTGTAGGTCAAAGTCTATACGCAAAGTCTTGGGGAGGGTTTTTCCCTTTTCTATTGCATGTTTATTGTTCTCAGTGTAGTTGTAAATATCTGATTTCTTTGAGTATTTGGTCAGGGAAAAGTTAAGTTGAATCAGGGAATTTTGGAGTCTGACCTCCGTCGCAACCTCGCTAGTCCATTTGGGTTCAGGGTTACTCTCATGTCGTATGCCCTGTCCTCTACCCACTACCACACTGCGGCAAAACGTCAAGCTCTCGCTGGTTGAAAGAAGGCGGCTCTGGAGTTCTAAAACCAGTTTCCGAGGTCTTTAACATTTTTAGTAAATAATGTTCTAACTTAGTAAACACACAGTGAATAACAATTGATGAAAACTGAAACCTGTTAAAGTTTTAGGCCAAGCTTTAAAGTAGTTTTTTGCGAAACATTTCGCATTCGTACCTAAAATTAGAAGTAGGGGGGACTTTCGGTTTGGGCGGGAAACTTGTGGGACGCACGTGGGCAGGGTTCATTAAGGGCGCATGCGCATGACTTTTTGCCGCGGTGTGATCTAGAGCACATGCTTTCTTGAAAACTTGGAGTTGCTAGTAAGACCAAACGAGGGAAAAGAAAGCGCAATTTCAATTAAAGTTCAGTTTATTGAAGCCAGATCGGTTGTCCATTATGTCGGCTAGATCGCTTTTAAGCTGTAGAAGTATCATTTCATGAAAATTTGTGATGGAGATAGAAAGGGCAAGGTTAGGAAATCATGGAAGTCAGCAATGTCAATAATTATAGACCAATCAGGCGGCGAAAACGCGTCGATTGATTGAAGAACTAAGATTCCCTAACCTTGATGTAGCCTAGTTTAGTTTCTAGAAATAAAACGATTGCTGTCGTTATTATGTTGTTGGTGATATCTATTGGTGGTTTTCATCGTCGTGATCCTCTATCAAAAAAAATGGTTTGCAATGATGAAAAATTAATTAAAACATTTTTAGTCCTGTAGAACTACCAAAACACATTTATTAAGTAAGTTATACCGAGGTTCTCGGTATTTAACGGACTTAGGCCCGTTTCAAACGTCGAACTAACTGTTTGCAAGACACCAACATGGTGGCCATAAAACGACCATACAAATAAAGCTTAATATTCCACCAAAATCATTGGGTTTTACTTCAAAACTCTTTGGATACAACTTAAGAGGATTTATCAAGTAAAAATCGTCTAATTGTATAATTTGATGTATTATTTCAAACACGAATTCAAGTGTCTTATCAGAGGTTCCAGGTACCAAGAAAACAATTAAACTCGAGGGGCGCAGCCGAGGGTCTTATTGTTTTCGAGGTATTTGGCGACCCCTGATGAAACGAAGAGTGAGTGTTCGAAATAACTTCTCACACGAATGGCAATAGCACTAATATCAGAATCATTAGGAAATGTTGTTTGCCAGATATTTTGTTGTATCCAATAATTGATATTATTTTCTCTTCGTCATTTCAACAAAAGTGTCGGGATAGGGTAGTGGACAGGATAGGGGACTAGAAGTCAGCAGTGTTCGTGAGTTAAATGGTTCGAGACGCATTCTCTACGCCATTTTTTTCATCTTTACCTGATCGTCCGTACCGATGATGTAATCCCAGTTACTTAGTGTCATGAAATTGGATCAAACACTGGTGAGTCTGGAACTGCTGTTTTATTGGTACTAAGATTCATGCATGACACCATTTCAAGAGATTCCATTTGCTTAGGACCATATGGATAATTTATGAGTTTGAGAAGTTTTCTTCAAAGAACACTGGAAAACCCAACCAATTTCTACATTGTGGGGAATCCTTGCGAAACCTATTGAAAAATGCTGTAAATTGGCATTTCCAAAATATAGTATAGAATTACCATGAAAATCCGAATTTTCACAATATTTCCATACCTTCGTGTGATACTTGCGTATGGGAATATCGATACTACCATGGAAGTTCGGATTCCCATGTTTTTTCCATATTATGGAAGTTTTCCAGTGAAGGACGGAGGTTCAATGACTCGCTTTGGGACTATCTCAATGGCGTTTTAAACATTCCGAACAACAATGCTAATATGTTCGTTCGGCGTTGAGTCTTGTATATTTTTAGTATTAGAATAGTGGAGTTGAATGCGCACTTGTGAGTTTTACAAAGTAGCCAAGACCTGTATTAAGTGTATAAACAAATGAAAATGGGCTGAGACGAAATTGTACTACTGATACAGTCTTTGTTACTATTTGATAAGTTTTACTGCAAATTCATTAAATCTAACAATTTCTACGATGTAATTATGAAATGATTGCAAGAAACTCTAAAGGCTGTTTATCAAATAAACGTAATTCAGAAACTGTTTGCAAGTTATTATGTTTATATGGTAAAACAGCCTTTAATGTCACCATTGTTCGTGATCCCGCGATCACACGGCTGGACGCGCGAGCTGAGGCATTGTTGGATTTAGCCAATCACAAAAGTGCCACTGGAATCGTGTCGCGGAATATATTGGCATAATCTAGATTGTGAGTTTTAAGTCGACGACCGAAATTTTGAATAACTGTTCGAAAATGCATGCGTGTAATTTTGGAATAGTTTGGTCTCGAATAATTCAAGGACTCGCACAAAGAAGCAGTAAGAATTAGTTTTGGGTAATTAAAGGCGCTGTGTCATGGTTTTGCGCATGTCTTGAATCAATGTTCGATTGGTGGCTGTTAATTGGCGTCAAACAGTTAAAGTCCCCTGCCTTTATGCGTGATTGAAAGTATATTCAATATTTTCCGTTAAGGCTAGATCTACGCACAGTTTGTTAGTCTTTTTTGCACATTTACTTTGATTTCATCAATCCCACACGTGTGCTAGGGTAGTCCGTTTATATGAAAATCACTGACAATAATTTTGTTCCAGCCCGGAATATAAAGCGTGTCCCTCACCGCGACACAGATCGGTTAAACGCACCGGCTTTGGAAAGTCACTCGTGGGAAACCGTCGCTTGTCTTTATATCGGAAATCGGAATGTTCGTCATTTCTCCCAGAAAGATCTAGACCAGGTAGCTATTCTCACCACAAGAAAATTAGTGCTGCCTTCACCAGAGAACAAAATAGGGAGGGACGGAGTTAGGCGAGGGGAAATGCTCACGGCTGGTTTACTGGCGAACCGCTATACAGTTTTTTCACGTCTGACGGCAAGTCACATTTATCAACTCTGACTATATACGATCACTTGAAAATCGCTCCATCAAACGAGTTTTACAATTCCTCAAGTCCTATTTAATTTTGTAAATCTTTTAATGTCTCCAAGGAACACTCCACACAAGTACTGAGCGGGAATACTCGACGTCGACTTTAGCTGAGAAACTCGGTTCCGAGTTTTCGGGTTCTGATTTCTGTCTTGATCGGCACTATAAGTAAGAGTAACAAGGCAATCAAAGCAGCCTGGTTTTTCTCAATGATTTTACGTGGCGTTTGTTCTTGATAATTCATTTCACATTTGGAGTTTTAGTTTAAGGATTGCAATTCGAATGTTTTGGAAGTGTGCACGAGAAAAGTTAAAACAGCTTTGCTGTCAAAACATGCATAATCAGATGACGTCATGGACACGGTGTGTTGACCGCGCGCCCAGCCGTTAGTGGGGTAGGCTTTGGAGAAACGACACCCCAACGGCTGAAACCGAGCCCACATTGTTCGTCATAATCATCTGAATCAAGCATTTCTCCAAACAATCGAAAACGAACAGCACAACAAAAAGAAAATGCGTTCCATTCAGTGCCGCTGTAGTTCCTCTTGGTTTGGACCTTTTCTGTTGCTCACCACCCAATGTCAGCTGGGACGTACTCAACCTTTGCCTGTTAGTGTGGAGAACTGGACGGACGTAAGTCAAACGGTTTTTCTCATGTTATTGCAAGACGCATGCGCAAATGAATAACATTCGCAATCTGGTTCCCAGAGCCCGCGATCTTGGTCACCGCTAGCCGGAAAAAGCGCGGGCTCTGGGAACGAGATTACATCATTCGTGGTGACGAAGACGTGCGATGGTTCTCTGAAGATGTCTCATTCTGAGAAAGAAGGATGTCTTGTCTGGATGACGAGAAACTAATAAATGAATATTGTTTTAACATATTTTGGAAACCATAATAAAAGTCATGCGCTGAATACGTTGCATACGAATAATTATATATTCGTTGGTTGCAAAGTTGCTTACATCGAGGCAGCGACTTGGGTAGCTTCGAGTTCATCTTAAGTTGGAGCCAGACAGTACCGCTCAAAACGAGCCACAGTATTGGCTTACCCAACAATACAAAACACCCTAACCTTTAGAACGAGCAGTACAAAAACAATAGAGCTACAGCATAATGGGTCAGCAGCCCTTCACCTCTCAAAACCTTGCATTTTATTGGACCCCATTTGGACTGCACTGACAAAGAATTGCATTGTTTTAGGGTTAGGGTTTGTATTGTTTCAGGGTTTGTATTGTTTCAGGGTTAGGCATTGTTTGTATAGCCAGTACTATTCCACGTTCCGAGTAGGTGAAGGCCGCCCCTAATGGGTCCAATCAGAATACAGGTCTCGAAGTGGTACCTCCTACGTTGAGGCATAAGTAGAGAGAGTAAATATAGCTTGGATATTTTACCATTAGTCGATGTCCTCTTATTAATACTTAATGCCTTGGACTCGCCTTTTTTCACTCCAGAAGAATCAACAATTAACATTTATTATCCATTTATCTCATTTCAATATATTTACCTTTTTCTTTCATAACAGGAACGTCGCCAAAGTCTTCGTCGCAGTAGAGTTGAGAGTCAGACAAGTGTTAACAGCATCAATAGCCAAATGAGCCACACAAGTCTACAGAATTTGCAGTGGGAAGCATCCAAGGCTAGTCTTTACGAGGTTACCGAGCTCTAATTAATATGACATCACGGGGAGGAACAGTGACGTCATTATCGATAGTGCCTCTGTAACTCTATTGAACGTTTACTGGAAAATGACGGAAGTAGAAACGTATGCAAGTGGTATGTCGATGATAACGAGTGTCGTGAAAAACGTAACGTCATGTAGTGTCGACAGACGTCAGAGGTTGACTACTGACTGAGTCGTTGAAACTAGTGACCTCATACAATGTATGCTAAAATAGCAGGTCTGATGTTCAAGTAATGATGTCATCCACTTAAAGTAATGACGTCATGTTGATAGATGGTCACCAAGTGACATCTAAGATTTTCTTCAAACGTCATTAGTGACATCATTGCATGTAATGACGTCATCCAGTCGAGGTAATGACGTCCTGTGGTGTCGAGAAATGTCACTGATACCGTCATTAGTGACGTCATATATCAAAATCTGATATAAGGTTTGGTATCCAAGTAAACTACGTCATCCAATCCGAGCAATTACGTAATGTAAAGATATTTTCTCAGATTTTGATTTGTCTCAGATTACTACTAGCGGTACCAAAACGAAGACGCCATTGACATGATAATGACCAAACATTCTGAAAGAGGTTTCATTTTTGAAAGGAAAATGTACATTTTAAAGTCTATTCCGTGGGAGAGATTTTACATAGTTTTGTTCGTCGAACCTCTGGTCTCATTCCAACAAACACTGACTGCTATAAAATGCTAAAAGTAGAAGAACTAGAGACACTTATTTGTACATATAACGTACCTGCCCAAAAAGGAGCTTTTCCATCTGTTATTAAAGAAAACTGTATTTTAAAGTACCTGCAAGTCCTAGACAGGAATCATTGGTTTGAACATAGAGCACTTTACCATTGTAATACAACTTTATAAAGAAATTCATTTGAAATCCCGAGATGATGACGCCTTTGAAGAAAATGGTAACGTTGAACATGAGTCGACACGTGTTTTTAATGCGTTTTATATTTGATATCTGAGATAGTTACATCAATAAACGTCGGAAAAAAGCCTTAATTGTATATATGGTCAAACATTGTTATCACTAATATCGACTCTACATCAAGTGAATAGTCGAATAGTAGAATATTTCTTAATTAGAGTGTTGCGTCTGAGGTTTCTATTTCCAATATGCTGATGATGTGACGTAAATTTGACGTGATTTCGGGAATTTACTGTTATTTCTTTTTCCTTCTGAATGAAACCGCTTTTTGATTTTGACAAAATATTTGGTAAAATCACTAAAATAAGCTTCAAATATAACATAGATGTTTACAAAAGGTCATTTATCTCTACCAGTATGCGTTTGTGTTTGTGTAATACATGAAGACCGGTTTGTGAGCGTAAAATAAAATAATTTTCCATGTTGCCCTTCTTGTTTTCCAATTTGACCTTGAAGTAAAGTAAAGCAACTTTATTTAACGTTGGTAACTCGTGACAGTCTGGTGAGACTGATAAACTTGAGGCCGACGTAGGACCTACGATTTTACGTCCCTATCCGAGAAGGTGTAAGGTCTAACAATTTGCAGCTCGAGAACGAGATTGTTTCACAAAGACAGCACCTTCTACTCAAGTTATTTTAAGACCCTGAGTGTCGGTCAGGCACGACAGACCGGAGCTTAACCAATGAACTAGCCCGGCGGAAGCCAATGATAACTTGTTAGGGCTTGTAGGTACGTCTTGTAGAGAGTATCCAAAATACTGCTGAGTATTAAGACAGCTGTTAATTAATAAAATCATATTTCTCACTGATTTAGTGAAAACTAAATAAATAAAAGAAATTATTAATACTACGAATTTCTTAGCCTTTCGTCCAATTGTTCCTGTTAAATGTTTTCTTGGATGTAATGTTCTGTGGGCAAAAATTACCCGTACTAACATGAGCAATATTATATCTTCAATAACACTCTGCTAAGTGTTATGTACTGTTTAATAAACAAACAGCAGTGCGCCCTCGCGTTTTTAGATCTGATAAAACACGTGCAGCGAGTTTATTAAACGGCTTCAAAAACTTATAATGGTACTTAATAAACCTTTGTATTCATAACGCCATGCAAAAATTCGAGTAATCACTGCCTGCGATTACGAACACCTCAAGGGAATAACATGAATACATTACCATACTATGTTGGCTGGCTTCAAGCGGACGTTTCGCAATGCTGAAAGCATTGTGTGGCAAAGAACAAGCTAGGGCAAGACGAACCTGCACTTGAAGGATTTGGTGTCGTTGGAAATAGAGATAGCTTCACAGTAATCACGATTATATTCTCCTTTAATATCACACAGTATACACTCACGTTTCGGCTCAAGGTAGTTCACGTCTCGATATCTGTACTAAATCTCTACTCAACTTGAATATACGCATTCCACTGATATCAGTATATCCGCGCGCTGACCTTATGCCGACCTGCTGTCTTATCAGTTCCCATACATTGCCTACAACTCACACAAAGGTTTTAAGATACGATAATTATGACAGCACAATTTCCGACCCACTCCCCAGTTTGACAAAGGTAGGCAAACACCGAAATTATGCACTGACGGTAACTAACATGGAAATAATAGCAAAACAAAATGTTCAGATACAGTGTTCAGTTTCAATGTTCTTGATTAGCCTCGGCAGTCTGGCGTATCCGCTGTTGTGCAGCCACCGCCGAATCTCTTTTGGGTCTGAATGCAATTGCTTTCGGATTCAGTGCTGTATTATTGAGTCTGACGACAAGACTGTGTTGGATGGCACGTTCGAGATGTGACTTCCCTGCCCGCAATCTCGCCGCACGTACCACTCCTAAGATTCAATTTCTTCGGTTGTCAGTGGCCTCTAGTTCTTTGGGACTTCGGCTTTTTAGCATTGCGCACAAATCGCATCATCCACGCACATACCCGTAAGACTCGCCAGTAGCTAGTCTTAGAGAGAAGGTCGTCTAAATCGTCGTCTGCTGAAGTGGCCAAGGCGAATAGTTGCTTTGTCGCCTTTGTCTCTGCTTTCGATTCTGCACTAGCTGCGGTTACCATGTCTGGCGGCCACTTATCACAATCACCCAGCCACTCTGGCCCGTTCCACCACAGCTTGTTCTCCTCGTTCACCGGTCTGCCTCTGCTACCAAGGTCTGCTGGGTTTTCGTGGGTGGGCACATGTCTCCAGACGACTCTATCGTGTTCCTTTATCTTGCGAACCCGGTTGCCCACAAATTGCTTGTACTCACCATCTCCACGCATCCAATGCAGGGCTACACTGCTATCAAGCCAACAGTGTAGTGCGGTCACAGGAAATCCTTGTAGTGCGTCACGCACGTTGGTCAGTAAATTGACAGCTATGTGGCCGGACACTAATTCCAGGCGTGCAATTGTGAGTCCTTGTTTTGCTAGTCTTGCCCTCGCTGCAACAAGTCCCTGGTTCGCCTCTGATGCTTGCGTGACAACAGCGTATGCAGCCGCAACGCCCTTGCCGCTAGCGTCTCCAAAGGCGTGGAGGGAGATATCCTCGATGGGCTCTTGATCACGTGCCAACGTCCGCGTGACGCTCACTTGCTCGGGAAGAGTACTCCCATTTATCCCACCGTTGTACCAGTTCATCGGGTAATGGTGCATCCCAGGCACACTTCTTTTCACAGGCTTCCCGATATAGCAGCTTCCCTTGAAGGATGGTTGGTGCAACTAAGCCGAGAGGTTCATATCTTGGCCACTTTGCCAAGTATACCCCTCTTCGTAGGCTGGGCGACGCCCATCGGATAGGCGACTGCTATCGTGTCAGTTCGTTTGTTCCATTTCAATCCGAGGAGACCGCACTCCCCAGACTTGACACCCAACTGCTGCTTAGCGTAGCTCAGGCTCCCTTCTTTCTTCTGCATTTCATCTAGTTCTAACTCACGCATGTTAGAGTTCCATTTGTGCAACTGAAAAGTTACCTTGCTGAATATCTCGGTCGCAACTTTCTTCATTTCGCGCACTTGTTGCACAGTTTGTCCTCCAGTGACTAGGTCATCGACGTACAAGCTGCGCTCGATATCCTTTACGCACTCTGGATGTTCATCTCGGCACACATCTAGATGGCGTTGTATTACACCACCCAGCAAGAACGGCGAGGGTCCCAGGCCAGAGTGCCCGGGTGAATCGCAGTGTTCGCACTCGTTGGGGGTCCTTTGCGTCCAACCAGTGAAACCGCAATGCATCTCGGTCCTCGGTGCGAATCCGCACTTGAAGGAATGCCTTGCGAATGTCGCCAGCGAGTGCTACGGCGTGGAATCTCCCCCGCACGAGTACCTTCCACAGCTTGTTCTGTAGAGGTGAGCCGATCTCGAGACAGTCGTTAAAGTGCCACTACGACGAAAATTTACCATTTCGATTTGCCACTTTTTCAGTGTCAATAGGTCAATCAGTATTAGAAATATCCGAAATTATAGTAAAAATATTCCCAAATGGGCATGTTAAACCACAAAATTTTAGGATCGTTTACCGGTAAAATTATGTCCGCCATTGCTGGAAGCCGTTCTCGGTATTCAGCAGAAGTGATGTCATACACTTAACATTACAACATCGTGGCGCGAAATAGTGTGCATAAAAAAGAAGCCAACCTCGCAAAGATAAATATAACTTTCTTTTTATGTACGTGAAGACGTTTTTAGTAGAAATATACCTCCAGGCGTTGTGTTCTGCAGGCGAGCGGTGAGTGTGTGACATCACTTCCGCCGAATAACCCTTTGTTTAAAGCTGAACAAAGGGAACGGCCTCCAGCAATGGCGGACGTTTAGATTCAATATTGGGAGCTCAAAAATAAGACTTCCTGTCGTTGTATCGAAAAACAATTTGAACTGGTAATAATATATCAACTCTACTTTATGAATATGCAAAAACATTGATATGTCAAAATTTGATCGTAGTGGCACTTTAAGGGAGAGCGCAGAGTCGTTAGCTTTCGCGGAAGCATCGTAGACAATCCGCATTTTTGTTGTCTCTGCACTCTCTCTCACAACTGCTTTGTGAGGTATGTAGAATTCCCTTCCAGTGGCTGGCATCTCTGCATCCTCTACCACTCCTGCCTGCAACTGGTCCTGAATGATGGTATCGTATTCGTCTAGTCTCCCAGTTTTCTTTAGTTTACATTTAAGATACGATAATTATGACAGCACAATTTCCGACATCGTGGTTGACATCGATAAAGTTCAAGACTTGGCGAAAACTTGGCGAAAACTTTCGCGACGTGTTTTGAAATCTCTTCAAAAATTATGAAAATTGTACTTTTAGCGAATAAGAGTGTTAGATTTCTGACGGAAACTACAATGCCAACCTTACCTTTAGGATTGAATGATGCTTATCTTGTAATTTACAGTGTTTTGAAGGTGAAATTGTAGAAATCTTGCTGTTGAACAAACGACTTTTGACCTTGACCTGGAACCCATGTAACTGCAAGGGCTCGCGCAAGAGCCAATCAGAGGCTGGTATTCTGAGACGCAATACCATGTTATATTGGCGTCTCAAAAGTGATCAGTGAATCGTGATACAGTGCAAAATTGATTATCAAGGTACCTTATGATCCGTGTACTTTTTGCTATCTTTGGGTCTTTATCAGTGAATTCTTAATTAGGATGAACGTTTTATATATATTTTCACGTTCATTAGTATTCTTTATATAAAACGTTCATCCTAATTAGCAATTCAATGAGAAAGCTGAAACTTCTATTAATAGAAATTCCAAGAGTTGAAATGTGCTTATCCATTGTTCAATCATTAACCCCGTTTCCCCCTGGGACAGAATTCAAATCACTTCTCGGGCTTTTTATATTGACGATATATCCGGTATAAAGGAGCATGCACGCGAGTGATTTGCTTCTTCTGATGGGACAAAATGCTCATTAATTATTCACGAGTTTTTGAATTTATTTACAAGTCTTCATTTTGAAATTTCCGCGCGTTATGTTTATCCAGTAAATGCCGGGATCTGGGACGAGATTGGTTATTCAACTCTCCAACGTGTTCTCGGGGTGCTTCTTGGTGCATGTAACAGATTAATTGTTTTCTGGGGTTAGGGTTTTGTATTTCAGGGTATTGGTTTACTTTAGATGTGGTGATCTGTAACAAAGAAACCCCCGCTCTCGAGGTTTAGTTAACAAATAAAGAAGCCTAAGCCATGTTTTATACTATCATAAAACACGATGGGCATTTGAGAACATGAGAGAAATGTTACAGCACAAGCCGAAGGCGCGTGCTTTCAACATTTCTAGAGTGTTCTCAAATGACCAGAGTGTTTTATGATAGTATAAAACATGGATTTAAGGCTTCTTTATCTGTTTTATAATATAGATTTACGCGCGCGATGAAAGGAAACCGCCAGTTGAAAACTATATAACACGGCTAACCATGTTATATACTCTGATAAAACATGGCTTCTTAGCCAATCAGAGCGCGCGTACTATCGTATCTATATTATAAAATTGATTATCATTAATTGTCAAATCGCTTTAAAGTAATGATAATCCTAAGATAAGTCCTAATAATAACCCGAACCACAAAACGAACCCTAACCATCGGACAAGTTCACGGGTAAATGACGGGTTCTCACTAACCTAGAGTTCACAGGTAAACAAGAAGAGGTACTGAACGAGTCCTACTGGGGTCGAACTGGGGAGAGAAACTAATCGTCGAAGCAGAGTAAGAAAGTTGTATTTTTTCGAGTTCTAAGGTTTTTAGATGCGTTGTCGCGGCCTGTTCAAATATACCAGATATCCATGACTGCCCTGGTTCTAATCTAGCAATCGCGCGGGGTGTCGTGGGAAGGACGGTAAAACTTTCCTATCGCCCTTCCCCTAATCCTTTGCGAGTCTCCCCGCGCGCTAGCTAGCTTAGTACCGCACAGCCAATTATAATTTCGTAGCAGCTGGATAAGAGTCTAGGCGACAGACACAATAACAAAGGGGGATCTCAGAACGAAGTTTTAGGCACGTGAATTTGGGAAGAGATCGGAGAAATATTGATTGAACAACGAGACATGAGATACGAAGGTCGTTATTACTACATCAATTTGCTAATAATACCTTGGGCTCGTTTCACAAGGCAAACTTTTCATGCGCTGACTAAACTGAATTCGGCGCAATAAAAGTTCTGGTTAACGTGAATAACTCACAATCGACGAGTTAAAAACAAAAAAACACTGTTGGTAATGTCAGTTTTTTGACAGATTTAGCCATCTATAAGGAACCTTTTTTTGTCAAAGTTGTCTGAATGCATTCTAAGTAAGTATGAGAACATTTAGACAGAGGCTCAAGATGTCAACGTGTCCAGGTCGCAGGTTATCGATCGCTGTAAATGTTTGCTCTCAAAAGTTAATGAAATTGGTACACTAGGTGTCATTTATGGATATTTTTTCTTGTGCATAAAACTTATGAATTTCACGATACCTCTATTGTTACAGAACAGTTTTGGCAATAGAGGCAACCGTGTGACGTCATAAGATCCAAGATGGCAGCGCGCGGGAAATTCAAATGAGTTTTATGGACAGGACAATCGGTCCACAACTGACATCTCTAGTGTACAGGAATCAGACAGCATTAGATTTAGGTATCCACAAGGAACATTTGAGAGCAAACAGTTTTTCAATAGACGTTCTCAACCTAAATGTCAAACAAGATGACGTCACCCCACTGAAGCAACAACAAACGTAGAATTCGGTCAATATTTATTGGTCACGTGATCCACCGTACGGCTCCATATTCTACCAGAAGTACCTTTATATTATTATTATCTTAATTAAAAACTGCATGTAGTAAAATAGACATTTGATGCTGTGAGGATTTGCATGCAACGTGACAACGACTAGGAGAAGTGTCCCCCCACCCTCTAATAGTAAATTCAATATTCATTTTCAATAGCTGATTTACAGTGGCGTCTACGAATAGCAGTTTCAGCGGTATTGACCAGAACGCCTCACTTCGATGTAACGAAGCGGCATTGAATCCATCATTCTTGCATGACACCAACACCCTCTAAACGAGCACGACTAATTTAGATACAGTTTGAATAGCGTGCTTCATTACATCGAAGTGAGGCGTTCGGGTCAATACCGCTGAAACTGCTATCCGCAGACGTCACTGTAATGTTAACCATTGCAGGTGACAGAAATAAAACCGGACGAACTGGACTAAACCTGTTTTGAATGCTAATGCATTTTGATTCATTTTTTCTGAAGTTTTAAATGCTGATTTTGGACACCAGTTTTTCATTCAGATGCGCACACAATCAAATAATTCCCCTATTATTTTGTTAGAATATTTTTTGAACATGCAAATTACACTCCTCATAACCAGGAGCTCTTGTCATGACATTCAGTGATACATTAGTAGACTTTAGTAGTTCTTTTCATGGTCCTTATCGGCCGTTTGAAGTCTTCGATGTAAAACTCCATGTCTTGTTCTCTGGTGTCAGAGATATTGATGGTTCACGTAAACAGATATTTGTAGCATTCGAATTTCTGAGGAATTAGGTTTCTTGTGGATAGGCAGGTTTAGTTATTTGGGTATCCAAATTCACGAGCATCGTCCTCGGTGAAGTCTCCATAGCGCCACAGGTTCAACTGCAAAATAAAACGACACTAGAGAATGGAAACATTTTCCAAAAATATATAAATAAAAAGATAACTATATAGACAGTAACGATGAGGAAGCGATGGTGACTGGATGGTGACTGGAAGCGAACATTTTAGGCACCTGAATTCAAACATATCGATATGCAAATATTAATACGTCGAATATCGCTGGCAATCATCAAGCTCCTTCCCAGGCTCTCTGGCGTACTAACACCTTAGTGAGTGAGTGAGTGACACAATTTCCCCTTCCCAAAACTTGCGCGTATCCACGAGTTAACAAGATTAAAGCCTGTACCCTTGCACTGCGAGCAGCTTCTTGTGCCCTGAGGTATTCATCCATCATCTTCTGCAGCCTCTTTTCCTTGCGTTTCTCTACGAGAACCAACCCTTCAGTTACCAGACCCTTGGCTACGTCGTCACCGTTATCAAGCACAAGTGTCACGCAATCCTGTTGGTGTAACGCAACAGCAACGTGTTAGAAAAACGGCGTCAAAGAAGTGGTTCTCCCTTCATGTAGGCAGACATGAATTACTACCAAATTGTATTGTGTATTTCGTTCTATTGTTTTGTATAGTGTTAATTATATTGTATTTTGATAGCAATTCATGTGTTGCCTTCATGAAGGGACCACCAAAGAAGTGAAAATCATTTCTGTTGCATTGCAAAAGGGGGAAATGTATGTAGCATACAACGCATTAAAAACAGACCCAACTAAAGGCATGGTATGAATTCTATTTGCGTTTACTTTCTTAGAAGCGTGTATCATAGTCAAGTATTCTTTATTGCCGTTACAACGATTAATCAACGTTTCTCACGCCGCTACTGAACTCAACTTGTTAAAGGGGAGGTGTCACGGTGACAGGCCTGTATATTCAACATATCCTCGCTCTAGAATTACCAATAATCAGTAATTGGCTTTTGCTCTTCAATTATCAATAATCGCTAATTCTAGAACGCAAATTAAAAAATGACATTCTTAAAACCAGTCAAGGATAAAGATAAACAATTGTCAAATTCCGAACGGCGGTAGACGCGCTTAGTGTACATAGTGGTCATGACGTCTGCACTACCAAGCACTACACGCAAACGGCTACGAGTTCGAGCCCAAGTAGGAGCGCTTTACCTGTGAACCCTAGCCGTCTAGGTGAGTGAGAACCCGTGAACTCGTCCGATGGTTAGGATTCAGTTTGTGGTTCGGGTTAGGACTTCTCGTAGAATTAACGATTATCATTATTTCAAGCGTGTTTGCCATTTACTGATTATTGGTAATTCTAGAGCGAGGATGCGTTGGTATATTTGCAGTCCAGGCCGGACACAATTATTTTCAACGATTTTCATGACCTTGCGCACCCGTGTGGTATGGTTAAAATCAAAGCAAAAATGACGAACAGCTAGTCTTCAAGGACAATATTGTATCATTTCAATCAAGCACCGAGGGAGCCAACAGCGAGCAAGCGCAATAGCATGTTAAACGCCGTATTTTAAGAGGTATTATAGCGTACTATCGAATCTATTTTATAAATAATAGATACAGAATGAGTTTGATAACTTACATACATACATAAACTTTATTTAATCTCGAATTTAAAGGGCTATGTCATGGTACTGCGCATGTATCGAGTTATCGCTCGGTAGGTGGCTGTTAATTGGATACAAACAGTTAAACTTCCCTCCCTCAATGCTTGATTGAAAGGATTTTCAATATTTTCCCTGGGGACTGTTTATATACAGTTTGTTAGTCATTTTTACATATATGCTTTGATTGTTAGAAACATGGCCGAGAAGTGTTCGTTAGTTCATATCACAATCGGAAAAAATAGCTGTCTATTACCGTGACACAGCTCCTTTAAGAGTAGCTTTGACAAGCTAATGTCTTCGATAAGATATACCTGTCCTTGGTTTTTGTACTCCACATTCAAGAGAAACTGGCGGTTCAGGATTGCTTTCTCGAATTCATCTTGAGCATCTGCAGCTTGATCAGGCTGTGAGGAAACGAAAAGTTCGCAATTATACCTACTAACTATCGGCAAATTTGCAATCTGATTGGCTAATAAGCCACAGACTACCAGGAACACTCGAAATCTGATTGGATATTCAAGCTTCAAACCACCAGAAAAACTCGAAATCTGATTGGCTACACAACTGCCAGCCATTTGACAACAGTCTATCGGTTGAAAGTTGACATGAAGCGTAGCATCGAGTCGGAAAAAAAGAAATTGAGAGTGAGTTGTCCAATCTTAAACTGAAACAAGAATACAGTTTTTTGTATTTTTACGAATTGGCCGCCATTGTTTTGCTTTTGAAAACCAGCCTTTTCGCTACTCACTCTATCACAGAATAGATAGTTAGCAGCTTAGCCAATCTGATTTCTGCTAATGTCAAACAGTCGGCCATTGCGTAGCCTTATCAGATGACGCCGAGTCTGACCTGTATTGTCAGAGGATGTTTTCTGCTGATGACCTTGCTTGCAATCCAATAATAATGGTAGAAAGAGCATCGACTAAACTATACAAACAACTTACGTCTTTAGACAAGTCAATGAAAGCCATTGAGTATTCCTTAGCTTGTACTGCGAAACTGAAAGCAAAATCAGATCGATTATTGTTAGAATATTGCTTAAAACTTGGCCCAACGTATTCAAGTTTTTCATAATCGTAATCCATTTCTCTCCTAACTACCCGATAACATTTTTTGTAGTCTCATTTTACTTATGAAGAAAGGAGACGACCAAGATACAAATAATTTCAATCAAAGACCGGACGACCTACGTGTGGAATGCTGGAGGTAGTAGACACAGCCTTGTCATTGGTATGACTTCTCTCTAAAGTACCAAACAAGAGAAAAATCGTATTTAGAAGGTCCTAATGTGGGTATGAGGAACTCCAATTTTTTTTTGGGGGGTGGGGAATGCATCAAAAGTAGCATTACTTCTATCTCAGTAAAGTGTCAAAGAATACCAAATAAAAGTGAGGAACAAGAGAAAAATAAGTTACACATACGAAAGGTCCTAAGGTGGTGGTAAGGAACTCCGATTTAAAATTCTTAGGCTACGCATCGAAAGTTTTGAAAGTAACGATTAAAATGCATCATTTCGTTTTACATGTTCGTGACCTGGACCTAATTTTTATTACGTAATTTTAGATACCTTTCACTCCCCTAAAAGGTGCCAGAAATATAATAGGAAAGATTAACTCCAAATGCGATACCTAAACGTTACCAATGAAAACATCTTGCCCTTTGACCGAAAGATATATTTATCCTTCCTTTGTCCCTTGTAAAAGGTATGGGAGGTAGAAAAAATGCAAAAACATTAAAATGCCTATAAGCGCTTTTTATAATTAAAATCGATTCTACATCAAGTGAATAGTAAAATATTTCTTGATTTGAGCGTTGGGTCTGAGTTATAGAGGTTTCTACTTCCAATATGCTAATTATGTGACGTCACACGAGGCCAACAAAAGGTCATTTCTTTTTCCTTGTGAATGAAACTCCTGATTTATACAAAATATTTGGTAAAATTACTGATTTTAGGCCCAAATATAACATGGATGTGTAGAAAAAAATCTTTTGTGCATAATAAACGAGGCTTCCTGTGACATCACATAATTAGCAACCCCTATAATTTATAGCCGCAACACTCAAATCAAGAAATATTTTACTATTCAACTATTTACTTGATGTAGAATGGATTTTAATGATAAAAATGTGGGCTTATAGGCACTTCAAGGGTAGTGAAACTTTTGCTTGTCGTGCTATAATCGTTCAGAATTACTGAGAAGGATTTTGACCAAACTGTGAACTCGTGAACGGCAAGCAGTCTAGTTCCATTCCACGACACGCAAAGTAGAAAATAAACGAATGTATAATGCTTACGTTTCCATAATCAACATAGAAGACACTAATTTCCTGAGGAGATTTTACCGCTTCAACCTTGGCTCTGTACCTGTGAAAACATTAAACAAAACATGACAAATTAGTATGGAACGTTTCGGACGCTCCGTCGTACTTAATTCATCTTAATTATTAGCAGTCCCTCCGACGTGGAACGGCAGACAGCAACCGGAACGGTCCTTAGAAACAGGAACCATTGATAACCTCATGTCACAAACCTTTATGCTGTTTGTTGCAAACTTAAAAACAAAATTCGTTTCACAGGCTTTGCTGAATACGAAATTGGAGCTGGCAGATACAGCAATATAGTTGAAAAGTATTTTAGTTACTCAGTATTCCTAAAATACCGTAGAAAGGCACTTTTGGGAGGTATTATACACGGGAAGGGCGGGGGAGGGGGTATTATGTACAGGGGGTATTATGCCTGGTACTTTAAATATGACAAGAGGAGAAAAAAACAGCCAATGCTAACGGGATTACCCATGTAAATATCGGTGCAGAATTGTTTGCAGAACAGCACCGCTACAGAGTATGCTGTCTCCGTTCAACAACAGAGTCCTAACTAAAGACCAGTATACACGACAAGCATTTTAGGCACGGCACTCCCAACTTGGGCACGGCACTCCTAACTTGGGCACGGCACTCCTAACTTGGATACGGCACTCCTAACTTGGGCACGGCACCCCTAACAGGCGGGCCGAGACTACCTTTTCACAGGGTCTCAGAACCCCTAGATTTTTTGGCAGGCGTACCCTGAATATTTCTATTTACACAACAAAATTAAGGGGTGCCGTGCCGAAAACGTTTGCCACGCGTACCTAAACATGTGTCGTTCCCAAAATGCTTTAGTATAAACACATCTGTTTTTGGAGGGGGGGGGGGGGGACTACCCAACCCAGGAAGGGGGACTATCTACAGGAGAATCACAGCATGGAGTGGAAAACGGGGGACTATACACGAGGGGGTGATGACCAAGGGGGGGAACTACACAAGTCATGGGATTCTATGGTATTTTGGTTTTTATGAACTGCAGTAGGAGGTTCAAGGCAACCAATAATTATTTTCCTGTGACGTACCAACTATCATCAACAAATCTTGCTGCACACATGTCACCCTTTCTGGCCGCGTAGGAGCCTGGTAACGGAGGATTGTTACTGAGCTCGGTGTGAAGATCGGACATCAGCTGCTCCAACTGGGGCCCTGGTAACGACAACAGAATTTAACTGGCTTAGCTCAGTGGCGAAGCTCCGGTCTGTCGAGCGGGAGGTCGCGGGTTCAATTCCCGGCCGGACCAACACTCAGGGTCTTAAAATAACTGAGTAGAAGGTGCTGCCTTTGGGAAAAATCTCGTTCTCGAACTGCAAATGGTTAGACCTTCATGTCTTCTCGGGTAAGAACGTAAATCGTAGGTCCCATGTCGGCCTCAAGTTTACCAGTCTCACCAGACTGTCACGAGTTACCGACGTTAAATAAAGTTGCTTTACTTTACTTTGCCATGAGTTACCGCGGCAAAACGTTAGGCGCATGCGCTTTTGGTGAGACCAGCGCGCCCGCGTTCCGCTAGTTCCCGCGCAAACTGAAAGAAAACAAAGGCAGTCACCTGTTTTAGGTCTGAAATGTTTCGTCAAAAACAACAAAACTACTTCAAAGAATATCCTAAAACTTTAACAGGTTGTAGTTTTCTTAATTTGTAATTCCTTGTGAGTTTAACAAGTTAGAAAATTGTTTACTAAAAATATTTAGCCATCGGAAGCTTTACCAAACCTGTATTTGAACAAAGCCTCCGTTCTTATCGGTCAGCAGAGTGTAACGTTTTCCCGCGGTGTGGTGTCACGAGGTTCGTTCTTAACAATAGTAATTATCAGGATGGTCTGAAAATCGGACATAGTCTGACGACAGTAGCTACTGTGGTCGATTTATTTGTTATTCTGCCAAGTCTGATTTGGGTTACCTGTGGTGCGTGGTCAACAGGTAACCCGAAAAACAAAACTTGCCAATATAACATTTTGATGATAATGCCGAGCCAACGACGCGATTTACATGATTTGCAAATAGTTAGTTTTGCACAAAGTTTTCAACAATCGGTTCCTTCGGAAGAAATTCTTGATTTTCAATCAAGTTCCACATGTAAAACGATTCAAATGGAAACGATGTGGCATTCATATTGGGTGAGCTAACAAGAGAAGCCAACGTCAACCAAAATGGCGGCGATGACATCACGTTACACCAAACAACCACAAATGCTAAAATCTAAAAACTAAACTGACTCATAAAATAACAATTGCAGACTTCTGCAATACATTTGCCTTCATCGCGCAAAAAGAACGAGTCTGTTTATAATATCGAGCAGTTGTATACCTGTTTCTACATGCTGAGCATAAAAAGATAGTTGGTCCTTGATTTCTGTGACGACCACCTGTGAAACAAGAGTAGAGCAATAAGAAATTCATTCTGGAATAGAGACGAAGATAAGGCTCCAGTAATTCCTTCCTTTCTAGTAGCTCAAAGACAATTCTTACCTTTTTGTAGTTGCATTTTCTTTCCGTTTCTTCGACAACCACGATGTCCTTGGGTTCTTCAAATTTAGTCCATATCTGGAAAGGACGAGAACAAAAATAGCTTCACGATTTCCTGATAAAATTGTGAATGTAGCCTTGAAGAGGCACTGTTTATCAAATTGAACCTTCAAGTTTCTCTAAAACAAGACTACAAAAAAAATCACCCTGAGATCGAAGAGAAATACTCTGTGAATGTCCTGATAAGCTTTTCAAACTTTTTCGATAGAGGATGGCAAAGATTAAAGTGGATTACAAAAGGGTTTTACTAGAAACTCTATTTCGGTTACAGTGAACCGATCTCATGTTGCTCAAAATTTCCCTTAAAAGCAGTATTTTACATCCACTCAAATCATCACAATTGTGTCAGAGTTTCTCCAGTATACCTGGAAAGCATACTCTACTAATCCGAGTAGTTAGTTTTCTCTTTTGGCATGAGAAAGTTTAATATTTTGGGGTTTGACAATGTCCCTTTAACCTGAATAAGTATCCTAGTACAGTCACACCGAGAAACGCTGTGTTTCATTGTCTGGCAGTTGAATGGCTTTCTCCAAACGTCAGTTTATTTATAGCTCTCATACGATTGGTTTATATACATATGCCTGTACTTTTTTAAAACTTTGTGAGGGAAAACCTATCACTTCTACAATGAAAACGTTACACACTTGCTAATTTTGAAGTGCTCTTTTGAGCCAAAATATTGTTTTTTGTATACGTTGACATTTACAATGTAAAATATCCCTCGGTTTCGTCAATGTCGATACTATTTGTTCATTATCCTTTCCAGTATAATATGGAAACATTAGCTACAGCAAGGGAACTGTCAACCTCCAAATGATAAACTTTCTCACGACCAAAGACAAAAATAACTACTCAGATTAGCAGAGTATGCTTTAGAGATATATGTGCGACGACATTGATGAAGGATGGCAAAGATTCGAGAGGATGAAGAATATACTGTTTTTAAGAGAAATTTAGAGCAACTTGAAATCGGTTCACTGTAACAGAAATCAAGTTTCCAGAATAAGCTTTTGTAATCCACTTTAATCTTTGCCATCCTCTATTGAAAACGTTTGAAAGCATGCATATCAGGACATTCATATGGTATTTCTCTTCGATCTTACGGTGTTATTTTGTAGTTTTGTTTCAATGAAACTTCAAAGTTCAATTCGATTAACATGCCCCTTTAAAGAATGAAGCTATTACCTTCAGTTTTTGTTGTTTAGCATTCTCTTCTCCATTAACCAGTTGATGATAGAACGAGGATTTTTCTGCGGAGAAGTGTACCGAAGAAAGACCCACCTGAAACAGTGAATTGGCAACATTTCATTTAACAGTAAATTTCTCTGTTTAAAGTGCCCCTACGATCAAATTTTGACATATCAATGTTTTTGCATATTCATAAAGTAGAGTTGATATATTATTACCAGTTCAAATTGTTTTTCGATACAACGACAGGAAGTCAATCTAAACGTCCGCCATTACTGGAGGCCGTTCCCTTTGTTCAGCTTTAAACAACGGTTTATTCAGCGAAGTGATGTCATACACTTAACGCTCGCCTGCAGAACACACCGCCTGGAGGCATATTTCTACTAAAAACGTCTTCACGTACATAAGAAGAAAGTTATATTTATCTTTGCGAGGTTGGCTACTTTTTTATGCACACTATTTCGTGCCACGAGGTTGTCGTATTAAGTGTATGACATCACTTCCGCTGAATACTGAGAACGGCTTCCAGTAATGGCGGACAGGATTTTACCGGTAAACTCTCCTAAAATTTTGTGGTTTAACATGCCCATTTGTGAATATTTTTTACTATTTCGGATATTTCTAATACTGATTGACCTATTGACACTGAAAAAGTAGGGAATCGAAATGGTAAATTTTCGTCGTAGTGGCACTTTAAATGCATTTCTCCATCCGTGTTGTAGAGCATGGATGGATTTCTGATGCTCTTAAGGCTGAATAGTTGCTTCCATCCTTTAAAAAGAAGCTAAAGCTCTTCTTCTACAATAGACATATGCACGTTTTTGATGGAGATAAAATCCAATCGTATATGTTAGTTTGTCCCAAGTGTCGGCGTGTAAATGCTATGCGTGTCTGTAGCGGTTAACCACTAGCCCATTCTCCATGCGATGGTTCTCCGTTAGGCGGGGTGAGAATGCCTGTGTGAGGCTCTGAGAACACGCAGTCCTTTTCCGAGCCTTGCATTGGAATTTGTACTAAGCGGAGTCCCATTTCATCAAAAGTGGACTATTTCGTTTTGCTTTCTTCTATTACCTTTTTTTTCCATTTGTCATTGATATATATATATATATATATATATTTGTGTTAGTTTTTCTTACTATGGGTAATTTGGGTTGGGTCTTCAGTTTTCATACTAGGGGATGGGTTGATAGGTGTCTAATACCCTGTAGGGGTAATTTTGAAATAAATGCAAACCAAACCGACTACCCAAGCTCAGCAATCTTCAGGGTCGGCCAGTGGTTTTAGGTATACTGTTATCCAAGGGTTTTTAAATTGAGTATAGGGTATTTTTACAGTGAAATATGGGTATTTAGTATATTAAAATTTTAGGATTTTCTGGTATAATAAAGTATACAGCAAGATTTTGACATATGATTTGAATGTCCCAAAATTTTCTGAAGCTGTCCCAGAACCCTTAATTTGGGATTAGTTTTGGGTAATTTTTAAAAAAGGATTTGGGTATCTACCCCCTACCCCCTTCCCCCTGGCTGAATCTTCTATTATATCACACTTGACACGGTTTTCTTTGTTCTTCATAGGGGTGAACCTCTGGTATAAACCCGTTCAACTGTTGCAGGGAGGTTTATAACTCAGTTTTAAACCTCCTTCTATTTGAGAAAACCTCACCAAATGTGATATAAATCACTTTCATACCTCGAACCTTCGGTTCTAATCCCTAAATATCCCTCGGGGCCTACGGCCCTCGGGATGTTTAGGGCTTAGAACCTCGGTTCTCGGTATGAAACCCTTACTTCTTTGAGTTACAATACACTCACTTCAACCAGAGCTACAGATAGATTCTTGTCATCCACAAACAGCCAGCCAATGAAGTTTCCAGCTTTGTCAATTCCTTCAACTTCTACTTCAACCTGGAATGAAAGATTGGGAGTCATGTAAATAACTTATGCTTTAGATTATTTTACGTTTTTAATGCGGATGTTTGCTGGTGTCACAGTTTACAATTTACATCTTCATCACCGGAAAGAGCATTTCGATGTTAGCTATCGAAATCAAACGTTTACGTCTCTCACAGTTAAAAAAAAAAAAAAAAAAAAAATGCAACTTATACAGTCCCAACTATCATGAATCATATTCATATTATATGTTATCTACATGTATATAATAACTTTGTTTTAACCTGTCGCATATTTTTATATTGTATATTGTATACATTACCTAGTAGTGACCTAGTCAGGACACTACAGTAAGCCTACTGTAGTGTCCTTGCGTTACACTATATTGCGTTACAGTCATGCGCACGAGATCGGGAGACGAGAGCGCATTGTAAGAACTAGATCACGAAAGTGTGAGCCCCGAAGTTATGGAATAAACACCGGTTTCATTGAATTAGAGATCTTATACCAACTAAAGCTCCTTTAACCAACGCACGCCCGTCATTATGAATGAGTACCACTAATGATAAATATGGCACTGCATCTGCATGTTGCTCTATGCTTATGTCGCTGGTCTGAACCAGGCTCAAATGTCGCCAGCGTGAACCAGGCTCAAATGTCGCCAGCGTGAACCAGGCTCAAATGTCGCCAGCGTGAACCAGGCTCAAATGTCGCCAGCGTGAACCAGGCTCAAATGTCGCCAGCGTGAACCAGGCTCAAATGTCGCCAGCGTGAACCAGGCTCAAATGTCGCCAGCGTGAACCAGGCTCAAATGTCGCCAGCGTGAACCAGGCTCAAATGTCGCCAGCGTGAACCAGGCTCAAATGTCGCCAGCGTGAACCAGGCTCAAATGTCGCCAGCGTGAACCAGGCTCAAATGTCGCCAGCGTGAACCAGGCTCAAATGTCGCCAGCGTGAACCAGGCTCAAATGTCGCCAGCGTGAACCAGGCTCAAATGTCGCCAGCGTGAACCAGGCTCAAATGTCGCTAGCGTGAACCAGGCTTAAATGTCGCATGTAGAAATCAATGACAGTGTATTGCCAACAACACTTGTACTGCCGGGCTTGTTTTTCTACCGCGATTTTATAACGGATCTTAAGTTTTTCGCACGCAAAGGATTGTGGGTAAAGTACAAGCCGTATCTTTTTCGGTACGAAACTACTTTCTATATTTCAGAGGACGGATGTCGAGGTATTATGATTTGAGAATAGCCAGAATATCTAAACGTGAACAAACTTTGATTTAATTCTTATTCAGAGACTCAATATTGTTGGACTTTTTGTGCAGTTTGTAGCAAAATCGCTGCATGCGGACACGAAGCAGTTACTACAAAACCTGTTTCCTCTCACCTCTCTTTGCATTACGAGTTCCTTTGTAAAACTCAAAGCCTCGTCACCAAATAAATCCCCCTGCATATTGTTTATTATCCCTTGACCTGGGACTATTCTTGCAGCACGTGGACAACTGATTCCTGGCAACAAAGGGAGGATCAATGGATTAGCAATTGCACCATTAAAACAATGATGTTCGGGACGATAAAGACAATAAACTACTTCTGGCGAGGAAATGTGTAAACAAATAACCTACTCCGTTGTGGTGTTGAAACATTACATCGAAATATGCCCTGATATTTCATCCGCAGACATTATCTGTTCCGAAAAGAGGACAGTCGCTCGAGGGAAACTGCGAGCTTCGAGGATCAGATAATGTCCAAGGACAAATATCAGGAATATGTCGACGCCACAATGTAGGTTTTTTTTCATCCTTCAAATATCTTCTTTGATATGCGCTTATATGCTCACAGGTGTATTCGCTGATATTTCCCGCTCGTGGAGAGAAAATATCGGGTCACGTGACGAATTCAACCAATCACGCACTAGAGAAAATATTTGGTGGGTTATAATCGCTCATATTTGTCATCTGACGCAAAGCAAATATCGGGTCACGTGACGCAGTCCACCAATCATGTGCGCAAGAAACATTGGATGGATTATAAACTCTTGCATACATCTCTTGATGGCCGACTCGACATAAAAAGGTATCCAACAAAGGATTAAATAAATTTACAGATAAACGGCGTGACTGGGCGTCTAGAATAACTCTAGAAAATAGACTGACCTGCGAGTAAGAATGTCACTAAGCATGTTTCCTTGGGAAGATATAATCTCATTCTTGAACCACTTGCAACGAACTGGAAAACACACAAACAATGATTATTACATACTGATGATGCTGGCTATGAGAACCGTGGCGACAAGACATTAGGTAATAGCACGGCTAAGAACGAGGCAGTCCAATAGCAAGGAATACAGAAAGTGCTAATTGTGGTATTGTGTCAATCGTCCACCTCATTAACTTAGACATCAAATATATATCAAAATTTGAAGAAGAGTATTATTTTCTCAGTTTTGTTAAACCGATTTGAATTGCATCGGGTGAAAACACGCACAACTTTTGATATGATGAAACCTTTTGGTTATTGTTTTGGATTCTTCTGATTGGATGAAATGTTTTCGCTCAAAAGGAAAGTAGTTTTAATATGCAGTTTCAGTGAATATGACCTTAGAAATGTATTATTTAAGGGTCGATGTTTGCTTAATATGAAACAAAAAATTATATCGTGCCAAAAGCATAATGCCGATGAACAAGAATGTTGCCTAGTTTTTACAGGCATCGTTACCAAGATGATGCGATGATAAGGTCACTGTCGCCAAAAAGAACTTTTTTCCCCTTGGATTTTGTATCACCTGGCATTTTCTCTCACCTCAACAATAGCAGCAGATCTCCCTGCACGCTGAAGGAAAGGTAAGAACTGCTTGGATTTGGCTGCTTCCTGAAAAATAAAAGAATAAAATAAAATAAATAAATATTATAGCAGGCTGAATATTGCAGCTTACAGCTGGCGGGGGCCTGCTTTTACTCCTCACACACTCCCCACGACATTAACTGTTTTGGACACACTACACTCAACTTACGGTTGATTTTTACGGAGGGAGGAAAACCAGAAAACCCGGAGAAAAACCCTCGAATGCAGATAATGAATCAACAACAAACCTAACTCACATATGGTGCCCGAGCCGGGAATCGAACCCGGGACCGCAGCGGTGAGAGGCGAGTGTTTTACCACTGCGCCAACCTGCATCCCCTAGGACAACAACATTAATTCCAACAACCAAAAAAGTAATGATAGCTTTTCCCCAAGCTAAAGAGTGGTTAATGAGCTTTATGTTAATAGATTAAGAGTCTCTTCGATTCAGGTCATTCGTCCTTATTTCCACCATAACCTCATTCCATCGTTCCACAGCTACAAAATTAGCTCTTCCCCTCTTATAGTTACTGTTGCCATGTCCTCCCCTCTTTGTTACTATTGCCATGTCCTCCCCTCTTAGTTACTGTTGCCATGTCCTCCCCTCTTAGTTACTGTTGCCATGTCCTCCCCTCTTAGTTACTGTTGCCATGTCCTCCCCTCTTAGTTACTGTTGCCATGTTTTCCCCTCTTAGTTACTGTTGCTGTCCTCCCCTCTTAGTTACTGTTGCTATGTCATCCCCTCTTAGTTACTGTTGCTATGTCCTCTCCTATTAGTTACTGTTGCTATGTCCTCCCTCTTAGTTACTGTTGCCATGTCCTCCCTCTTAGTTACTGTTGCCATGTCCTCCCCTCTTAGTTACTGTTGCTATGTCCTCCCCTCTTAGTTACTGTTGCTATGTCCTCCCCTCTTAGTTACTGTTGCTATGTCCTCATCTCTTAGTTACTGTTGCTATGTGCTACAAGCCGAACTTGGGTAGAAGATTTGCATAGGGTCTATAGCATTCATATATATTTTAACATACCCCTGCCAGATCAGCGACTCTGTGGATTGGCGGTTCTTTCTTGCTGTGTAGTCCCTTTCCATTCTTGATAGCTCTGGTCTCAGCAGCAAGTAGTTCATCATAATGTGACGATCTCTGGTCATCATCCTGTCTATGACGTAACACTGTGGCGAATCCCTTACTAACAAGAGCCTCTGCTACATTTATACCGCCAATCGTTACTGTAGTGCATGTTCTCTCAGGGAAACCATCGCTTGGGGTCTTGATGTAGTCGATTTTGACATTCACCTGTTGAAATGAAAAAAAAGGTGAATTGGTATGTTGCTTTATGTAGATGAGTTACGTCGTCTTCGATAGTATGATGAATCATGAGAGACGTTAATGAAATCTGCAAGGGCGCTTTCTATCATATTATAAATATTTCTGAGATTATAAGATTCATTAGCTTTGACTCTACCAATACACTTATCAATGCATTCGTTATATCTAGAATCGACAGTTGTAATGCTCTATTGTACGGGCTCCCATGTCACCTCATTCAGCGATTACAGTATGTATGTGCAAAATTCAGCGGCTAGGCTTATTTCACTGGTGCGCAAGTGTGATCACATCACACCTCTACTTTTTGAGTTACACTGGCTCCCAGTGGAGCAGCAAATATTATTTAAAATTCTGCTATACACTTAATGGAGTTGCACCTGTTTATTTAAGTGAGTTAATTGTTAGATCTATATGTTCCACGACGTGCTCTAAGGTCGGCTGATAAGCTACTGCTTCAGCAACCTGCACATCGTCTCAAGTCTTATGGCGCTAGAGCGTTCTCCATTTGTGCGCCAAAGTTATGGAATGAACTATCGACAGAACTAAGAATAAGCGAATCAGTTTAGTTATTTAAATGTAAATTGAAGACATCTTTTTAAATTAGCGTTTTATTAACTATTACTTAAGTATTTTGATGTTATTTATTTATTTTACTATAGTTAGTATTTGATCATTTTATGAAGATATTCTATTAAATGAATTTGTTATTGTTCCTAAAAATTTTTTTTTATATTGTTGGAATTAGTTTTAATCTTATGAAGATTGTAAAGCGTATTCGGGCAGTTTCTGGATAATTGCGCTATATAAGTGCTACGTTATTATTATTATATTATTCCCATTCATCAGTAAGAAAAATCCCTATGCCGCTCCACTATTATTTTGCTGAAACTTAACACCTTTAAGTTCGGCGTTGGAGCGACTGTTGATTCAGACGGTGAATTTACTTCACTGAACCGACTGTTTAGCGATCAGGGAAACTTGGTCTAGAGTTTAATTGTCGCACAGAAATTGTATTTCGAGATGGTATAACTATGCACTTAGGTTAGCAAATGAGAAGAGTGGCATTTGAATCTACAGCTGCCCCAGTATGCGACAGCATCTGCCGAACCTAATTCATTTGCTACACCAAATTCGAACATATCAAACCCAATTGATTCACACGTCGCTCTTCTGCCGTACTTAATTCATCTGTTTAGTTTGGCACATGGGTGGAGTGGCATTTGAAATGGATCAGTCTCACTTTTGTTTGACAGCATATGATTACAATGATGATTATCATTAACTGCTGTTATTGTTATCCTAAAATATAGCCACATAGATACAAAATGTTCTGATTTATTCATAGACTTCAGTGCAAAATCTAGAACTTCCTTAACTCATTCTAAGAATTCTCTTACTTTTCCGCATCTTTTCTCTGACTTTAGGAGCCTTGATAGAATCAAATGAGCATTTCAAAGTTTAAAGAAACCCCGACTGTTTGGAACAAATTGTCATCAAAATGTTGGCAATCTAGTCTAAATTGAAAATGTGTTTTGTTAGGTTTAAAAAAAATTTAATACAACTATGAACCATTTCCCCCCCAGCTTTTCCTAGCGCGCCGCCATTTTGGATCTAATGACGTCAACTGTTGCCCCTATTGTTACACAACAAAAAAGCTCCTGTTTCCTTACATTTTTTCCACTTCCATTTTTTCAACAATTTTTTTAATGTGGCTAAATAACATTTAGGCAAAGTTAAATTCGAGACAATGCTGGACAGCGGTCTCACCCATAAATGTAGCCCTGTGTGGGGTGCCCCAGCAGGCATGCAGCTTCACATTCTTTGCGGATTGTATTGTTGCTAAACGTGCTTGTTCTCGCTTCGTGCTTTTCTCGGTTCACGGATCAAACTGAAAGGACTGCATAGAGTCGAATAGCAATGTCTCGGCAGACTAATAACAGCTTGGGAAGTGCTCTGTTTGATGCCCAGATGAGCGCGAACTCGCGCGGTTCTACAGAGACGACGACAATTACAAGCGGGGTTTCTCAAGCGACAGCGTCCGTCGCAGGCACGAGTGGAATAGATGGTATTCCCGTACCTTCCAACGCCACCCAGCTGTCTCCTGAAGTCATGCCAGCTATCCAGCTGGCCGTGAAGGCTGCTCTAGACGAGAACAGAGCGGCCTCGATCGACAACGTGGGGATTGGCACATCACCTTCGGCAGGACCTTCAGTGTTGGCCACGGCACTGAGCTTGAACTCTAGGGCAGAAAACATGCTGTCATCGGGGGGATGTATGTCTCAAGGTAGGTCGTCAACAACAGTTGTACCTACGGTTATTAGTACGTTTACTATGCCTGCGCCGTCGTTGTAGACTTCAACCCAAATTGCAAGCGCTTCACAATTCGTGCCGCCTAGAGCCGACCACGCGCCCGTGGGTGTGAATTCCAATACCGGGATCGCCAAAGCTGCATCAGCCGTTCGTGGTTGGCCCTGGTTTCTCTCCCGTCCCTGCTAAGATTGTTAGCCAAATTGTCTCGGGGAAGTACGTGGACTTAAGCGAATTGCTCGCAGTGAACTTAGCGGTTCAAACGGAGCCCAAGGAGGATTGGAAGGCCTTCCCATGAACACTTGCGCTTGAAAATGTGTCAAGAAGGCAAAAAACTTGGAGTTTCCCGCGAGTTTTGTCATTTCCAACAAAATTTCTCCCTGAAGTTTCTTAACTCTAGAAACTAGAGATGGATTCAACAAAGTCAGAAATATACTTTTTTAACTTTACTACTCGCTAAACATCTTCAATTTTGGAACTTTTCATACAATCTGAGCATATTTATCGGACACTTTTCTCGAGAGGTTGTTTGGGAGAAATTTCCCGCGAACTCAAGTCGTAAATCTTACCCTGAAAGAAATTAACTACAAACCTTTTAGCCAACTAACCTTACCTGGAAATTAGCATGAGCAGTGACATAAATTAATTAAGTGTCTAATTTGTGCAAAGGGCTCCAAAGGGCTCCAGGTTTAAGAGGTTTACAAAGCCGTTGAAAATGCGTATTGTTTACGGTGTTTCGATACCATTCACAAAATGTCGCGCTCACTGGATATACAGTACTCACGCCGATCTTTCGTGACGCATTTCGCGAACAGTATGAGTGGTGTTTATTGTTAATTATAGCACAAAAAAAACAGACAATTCTTTGTTAATCATTTTACTTAAAAACAATTATGATTACCTGGAAAGATAAAGGGCAGAAATAAGTAATAATTTGGTTAATTCAATCGCGCACTCGTACAAAAGCAGCTTTGAGCGCGCGCTCATTGCTCGAAAATGGCGTGATCAGATTGCGTCAGCAGCGCGCGCGAACCTCTAAAATTGAAAACTTTTCACTCAAATCACAGGTAATTCTCTGCATATTTTCCCATTTTTCGTAGGCTTTCATTGTAAAATAATGGCCAGAAATACGGGGAAGTCAAAGCTAGCCTAAACATACGTCAAAATCCCAGGAAAAACTTTGCTTTTGAGATGCTTTGTGAAAATTTGTGCTGCCGAGGTCCGATCTCCACGAAATTCAACGCAGAATGAATTGTTCACGTGACCGGGAAAATTGATAATATAGTTGCTACGCAAAGGATTGTGGGAAGGCCTTCCAATCCTCCTTGATGGAGCCGGAGTCACAGCTTCTACTCGATGGGCGTGTAATGCTGACTTCTCCGGCGAAGAAACCAAAACGCCGTATCGAGGACGTGGTCAGCTGGACGGAAGCTTTTACAATTTATTGCTAGATCCTGACGAGTTGTTTCCCCCAGCGCTGGCGTGATCTATCTCAGTACAAGCTGTTAATCGTCCGCACGTATCGCCAGTTTAGCGGCCGGGTTTGGTTGGCGTATGACCAGGCTTTTCGTGAACACGCAGCACTCATCGCGCACACGAGTGTTCCCGATTGTCCAACGACAGGTCTCGGGCAGAGCATTTGCGCAGGCCTTGCTCCCCGTCACCCGTAGCTTCAGGTAGCAGCAAACACCGCAAGCGCTAGGACCTCAACTTCATGTCACCACCTCCAAGCAGGGCGGATGCGGTGCTGAGTGACTTGACTGTGATGCGTTAACGTTCCGACCAGAGCCTAAACAGTGGGTAGCGCTATACCCTATGGTTATTACGCTTGGTTACGTGGTGATTATTATTCTTAATTTTATGTGATTATTAAAGTCAGCTGTTGTGTATATATGTAGTCCAGTCATTCAGGGCTGTTCCTAACCACGATTCTCCCATTTCAGCCTCCACTGTCATGCCACACGTTGCTAGCATAACCCCTCTCAAGGCTGATCTCTTTGCAAGGGAATTACAAAACCATCCAGATCAACACCAGGTCTCTTATGTGTTACAAGGGCTCCGCCTGGGATTTAAGCTAGGTTTCAACCATTCTTTATGTCTGAAGTCTGCTAAACGGAACAAACTATCTGCGTATCAGCATCCCAAAATAATAGATTCATATTTAGGCAATGAAGTATTGTTGGATAGGGTGGCAGGCCCCTTCCAGTTTCCCCCTCTACCCCACCTTCATATTAGCAGCTTTGGAGTTATTCCAAAGAGAGGTCAACCCAGAAAGTGGCGGTTAATTCTGGACCTATCATCCCCAGAGGGTTCTAGTGTGAATGACGGCATTAATGCAGACGAATTTTCACTTCAGTACATACGAGTGGATGACATTATCAGAATGGTTACCATGCAGGGCAAAGGAGCCCTTATAGCAAAATTCGATGTTCTGGCAGCGTACCGCAATGTTGCAGTGCATCCAGCTGACCGTGTTCTGTTGGGTATGAAATGGTGTGGCCAATATTATGTTGATTTGGTCCTCCCATTTGGTTTGCGTTCAGCCCCTTTTAACTTTAATTCAGTCGCTACAATGGTGGAATGGATTTTGCGGAACAATTATCAGGTCTTGGATCTGGTTCACTATTTAGACGATTCTATTTTAGCTGGCCCCCCTAACTCGCAATTACGTGCCGTCAAACTTAATACTGCAGTAACAGTTTGCAGCAGTTTGGGTCTCCCCCTCCATCCAGAAAAATGTGTGGGTCCTGCTACCTCTTTGGTTGTTCTGGGAATTGAACTGGACTCCGTGAATCAAATTGCGCGTCTATCCAGTGACAAACTTTCAGATTTACGCCAGCTGATTCAATCATGGGTTAAGCGCCGTTGGTGCAATAGGAAGGAGCTTGAGTCCCTCATCGGCCAACTGCACCATGCTGCCAAAGTGGTCTGGCCAGGCAGATCCTTTCTGCGGCGCATGATCAACTTGTTGTGCTGCTTTCGGAGAGGGGATCATCCTATTCACCTCAATCAAGAGTTCTTCTTAGACATACAGTGGTGGCATCAGTTTTTATTAGATTGGCATGGGGTCTCCTTTTGGCTATTTCCAGGCATGGAAGCTGCAGCTGACTTGGAGGTAACATCTGATGCAGCTGGGGCTTTCGGATTTGGCGCATTTTATCAGCAGGAGTGGTTCAATGGCATTTGGTCAGAGTACCAAAAACCACTGTCTATCGCTTACAAGGAGCTGTTTCCAGTAGTCGTTGCAGCCCATGTGTGGGGATCTAATTGGTTCAAACAGCATGTACTTTTTAGGTCTGACAATGAGTCAGTTGTGTTCATTCTCAAGTCCAGAACCTCTAAGGTTCCATGCTTGATGCGGCTTCTGCGTAGCCTTCTGATGGCAGCGGCCCGTTTCAACTTTACCTTCTCAGCCCAACACATTCCTGGTGTTCAAAATAAAGTGGCTGATGCCCTCTCTCGTTTTCATTAGCAGGAATTCAAGCGGCTGGCACCATTGGCCAGGCCTTCCCCAGTCCACAGTCCAGGCGGTCTTGGCATACCTGAACAGCAGAGGCAACTCTCCAGGACCATTATTTTAGCTTAATAATGGGCAGCCCTTGACTCGCACTCTCTTAACCAAGTGGTTGAGAGACATTCTAACAATGGCAGGTATTCCAGGCAATTTCTCTAACCACAGTTTTCGCATTGGAGCAGCCATGGTCGCAGCACGCAATGGGGTCCCTGACCATCTGATTCAGACATTGGGCCGGTGGTCAAGTAATGCATACCAAGCATACATCAGGACCCCGGCAGAAGCGTTAGCTAAATTGTCCATGGTTATGGCTTAACAGGGTATGTACGTGATGTTAAAATGTTCTGTATGTTTGAGCTTGGGGTAGGTGCTTGGGGTAATTGGAGTCGGAGGTTCATGTTACCTGAGCCACAGGTCCTCCTTCCAAGCACCTTGGTCTTGGTTACCTCCTCTGAAGTGTTGGACAGGCGCATCCAGCACCTCGCTCTAGGCACCTTACCCCAAGCTCATCTATTGGTGATGAGTTTTAAATGTGGCTATATAACATTTAGGCAAAGTTAAATTCGAGACAATGCCAGTGGTCTCACCCATAAATGTAGCCCTGTGTGGGTTGCCCCAGCAGGCATGCAGGGGCTCCACGTATGCGTTGTACAATCGTGCATAGCTTCACATTCTTTGCGGATTGTATTGTTGCTAAACGTGCTCCCACCCTCCCTCTCCATGGTTAAGTGAAGGGTAAGCATGGAAGAGGTGAGTTTTCCACTGAATCCTCAGTGTGACAGGTGTCAGGTGGTGAACTGTGGCCCGGTTGCCATGGTTACCTCCTCTGAAGTGTTGGACAGGCGCATCCAGCACCTCGCTCTAGGCACCTTACCCCAAGCTCATCTATTGGTGATGAGTTTTAATTTATACTATATTGCCAACAATTGAACGGCAATTTGTTCCAACAGTCGGGGATTCATTTATTGCAAATGTAGCACAAGAAACCACCAAACCAATATCTAACCTTTTTGCCAACCAGCTTTTTCCTGAGGAATTCTCTAGCTTCAAACATGTATGGGATATCGTAAAGAGGTCTCATTCTCTTGCCTTCTTTAGCTATGGGTTCCTGAGTGGCATCATCCTTAGGCTGTATCCTGAAAAAGAAAGAGGGACAATAAATATTTATGTTAGTATCTGTCTAAAAGGGATTATATTCTGGTTTCCCATTAGCATATCTTACTAGAGAATATATGAATGTAGTAAGAAGTGTGTGTGGAATGAGTCTCAGATACATTTATTTAGCATATCTTACTAGAGAATATATGAATGTAGGAAAAAGTGTGTGTGGAATGAGTCTTGGTACATTAGCATATCTTACTAGAGAATATATGAATGTAGTAAGGAGTGTGTGTAGAATGAGTCTCGGTACAGTAGCATATCTTACTAGAGAATATATGAATGTAGTAAGGAGTGTGTGTGGAATGAGTCTCGATACATTAGCATATCTTACTGGAGAATATATGAATGTAGTAAGGAGTGTGTGTGGAGTGAGTCTCGACACATTAGCATATCTTACTAGAGAATATATGAATGTAGTAAGGAGTGTGTGTGGAGTGAGTCTCGACACATTAGCATATCTTACTAGAGACCTAATCAGCCTCATTCATCCAAGGATAAACTATATTTAATTGCTGTGTGTACCTTGGTGGTCTAAGACTTGCTAAATGTATCTTCATGTCTTTTCCACTTGGGTGTTTGACAACCATAGCATCAGCATTAAAAATTTCTAGTACCTGGAAAAACATCATATCACACTCATTATCATCTTTATTTAGTCAAATTTCAAATGTGCATTTAAATGTCTTTCTCTACAGTATCTCACTCTAAAATAAGATTCTTTTAGATTCTGGGGATGAAGAAGCCAAAATACAAAACTTTCTTCAAAGTAGAATTCTAAGTCTTGTAGGAAGAATCTAAAATAATTATATAAATTATTCTTTGAAGAAAGTTATGTCTTCCTTAAGAATCATGACTCTTTGTCCCCATGCAGAGAAGCCATAATTCTTCTCATTTATAAAAATCTAAAAGAATCTTCATTTAGACTGTCTAGTACAGTGTATACCATTCCAATTATCAGTTCCAATTTTCTTTTGTAAATATCATACTTGTACAATTTCTCTAACAAGTTACCTTTGCAGAGAATTCTCTATCCTTAATCTCAATATTAGGAGTGCTAGGTACATAATCCTTCCATATTCTGTGTCTCTTGTCTTTCGCTAATCTGTAAAGTGGATTGGGAGCCAATAGTTTAAACAAGGACCTACAAGTTATAAAAGGGTCTTGACCAGACTGGATACCTTCAGTTACATGTATCAATCAGCCTTTATCAAGTAAACTTTATTCTCTTGTCAAAGCTCTGCAACAGGTGATGTGACATGCTTGACTGATCTCTTATTTTTTATCATGCAAAATTCAAATTTTAATGTCAAAAAATACACTAAAGAGTTTGTAAAGGGTTCTTAAACACCATTGACAGTCATTACCAAACTAGCTTCCTGCTGTTTATTTTTCTTTGCATTATTTTTATTTTAGTAATTCTAACAGGAGCATATCAAACAACGAGTGTCAATGTAGAGGTCTGGGACCTATAAACTGCCATTTTGAATGTCCTGGCAGCTCTTCCAAATATGGAATATGGAATTTTCCTAACATAAGTATGGAAGAGACCACGGGAAGTTCAAAGAGACACTTGCTTGCTTTACTGAACATTCTGAATTACAATAACATTTCAAATTTTGAATCGCAAAGGGTAAAAAAAGGGAAGCAGCTTAAAATCGCTTTTGTAGTGTAGATATTTGTTTCGACAGTCTAAATCTTAGATGCTATCTATTGTTTTGAGCACTTTAATACAGGGTGGCACAATCATGCATAGACTATAATTATCGTAACCCCACCGTCGCAGTGCACTCTGGGATGGATATCTCAGTTTTCCATTGTTGTTGTTGGGTGGCCATCTTGGGTTTGACAATGAGATATCCATCCCAGAGTGCACTGTGATGGCGGGATTGTGATATAGTCTATGACAGGCAGGTGGGATTATAAATGACAGTTCTCCCTTCATGTAGGCAGACATGAATTACTAGCAAATTGTATTGTGTATTATGTTCTATTGTATTGTGTATTTCATTCTATTGTTTTGTATTGTGTTAATTCTATTGCATTTTGATAGCAATTCATGTGTTTCCTGCATGAAGGGACCACTTAAATGACAGAGAGTAAAATATTTTCCTATTCAGCCCAACCTAACTAAGTCAATAAGTGTTTTATTATAATTATGGCAAAACAAGAAGCAAAATCTCGAGTAGGGCTGGATGGCTTTTACCAGTGTGCCGACATCAAACACACACAGCTCTCAACATGTGACTTTTGTAAATGGTTTTCCAAACAAAGCACATGCAGGACTGTACAAATGTATATGGGTGCAAGTCATAATTATGATAAATCATTTTCTTCAACAGAGAACACCTACTTTTCAGCAGCTCTCAGTTTTTCATGCCCGTTTGAAAGTACAGCCATACTCCAGTCAACACAGCGAGCAAACCCTTCACGTAGTAGCAGCTCAGAGATATTTCCAGCCTACAAATGTAAATTAGAAGACTTAGAGACCAGTCACTATACAAGTATTTATGTCTGTGGGGGAAAAGAGGACTTATTGAAATATTTGCGCTGTATGTGTTTGAAGAGGCTGGGGATAGATCACCTATTGGCTATGTTTTAGGGGGTAGCGCTTTCATCTTGTTTAAAAAAGTTGTCATCTTCTCCCATCAATACATAAATATCAAATGGTCCCTTATTTAATTAAATCAGGTTTATCTGCAGTTGATCAGTCAATAAATATATATATATATAATTTACCCACATACATGGTAGCACTTACATGTTCATGCCATGTACAAAGGAGCCTCAACTAGCTCGTTTTACATGTGCATTCACAAATTCAATTGGAATTTAGGTTGGTTTTTGTGATGGGAGGAAGACTGGAGAACCCAGAGAAAACCTGTTAAGTGCGAGATACAAACAAACTTAAAGCAGAGTCTGGGAATTAAACCTGGATCACAGAGGAAAGATGCAAGCGATTTAAACACTCGGATAGCCTTGCTTCCCTAAAATAATTTATGTATATGGTGGATTATGGTCATCCATGGTGGATTAATTATGGTCAATTATCAGTATACATAATGTAAATAGTTCAACAGTTCACTTACAGGGTGGACTATTGTGCCCAAGAAGTTTTGGTTTGACACACCTGAAAAGATCAAAATAAATAAACTGACTATACTAAAGACACTCACAGACAAGCAACACCACAAGTTTAGAAGCTAAATTTTTGGAAAGTTAAAAAAAAAGACAATCAAAAGTTGAGAAAGATGCACAACCTTCCTTGCTTCATCAAACGCAACTTCCATGAAGCTTTCAAGTCTTACCTTTAGTTTCACCTCTAAATTAAAATTATAATTATTATAAACTTCGTGTCTACCTACCTTTATCGCATGACATTTTCGCGACACTCTAATTTTGTGAATTTCGTGATTTGAAAAAAATTGCACAAATATTTTTTGCTTTGAAAATGAAGTGACTTCATGTAATTATGTAAACTATAAAAGAAATACTGCCATTATGGTAATCACATACATGTATGATCAGTCGAGTTGATAAAGCTTAGCCAACTAATAACCTCTACATATTAAGGTACCAGGTAAAATACATTTATATATTTATCTTTTGTTTTAAAGCATTGCAGTTTTGTTCCTTACGTTGGAGTTGCATACCATACAGGTGTTAATTCGAGTGCTGCATATCATTCAGGAACATTGTGTGCTACCTAATTTTATGTAAAGCAGTATGAATGGTGGCAGGGCGGTGTTGATTGTATCTACAGGTATCAGCATATACCGGTATACAAGCAAATTAATGTTCAATAAAAAAATTATTGGATGAAATCGTGAATTTTCAGATGATATGGCGAAAATAAAGTGACTTAGATTTTAAAATTTACGTCAAATCGCGAAATTAATGTGTAGCGAAATATGGACACTTCAAAATCGCGAAATTAACGTGTCGGGAAAATTTCATGTAATAAGGTTCTTAGACAAACAACACATCTAAAGTTCCATAACATTGCTATGCAGGCATAAATTCATTCAGGTCACTTTGTAGGTTGGGAATTCTATAGTAATTAATCCATCCACGAGTTCACCACAGACCAGTTTGCATTAATTCCAACATTGAAAGGGGTGCAAACGTGGCACGAAATAGAGTGTTTGTAAGGGTATCCAATGTCAAATAATTTCTGTAAAATCGAATTTCTGAAATATTCACTACATCTACAAACACTTAAGATACCAGGTAAAAGATTAACTGATTAAAACAGGCCAAAGTGTTATTTCAAATGAATGCAAAGGAAGTGATAAAATAATTTTGAGAGGAAAACGAAAACCTGCACTAGCCATCCCTTAGACATTTTCATTTCCCATTTAGATTCTGAATGGGAAATACTGATTGATCAATTAGATGTCATCACTGTCATTCTATACATTTGTAGGTCCACTCAGACACTTTTATTGAAGTAAAGAAGAGAAAATAACTATATCAATTATCACAGGAACAGTAATGAATTCAACAAAACCCATCTGACATTAATAGGTCGGAAGAGTTCAACTTTCCCTGAACACTTCCCATTACTAATTGTCAGATCTGTTTTTCCATTCCCATTGTTTTTTTGATTATTTTCCTGTGTATTGTATGCAACAAACTACCTGGAAAACAACACTTCCTAATGATCTAATAATACTGGCATTAGTGTTAAATTTGTCATTCATGTGAAAAGTTATTTCAAACACCCATTCTTTGTGTTTCATCAGGGGAATCCACTGGCAAATACATGTACCTTGAAAACAATAAAACACTCAGGTTTCATTGTTTTCTCAGCATTTGGAACCGGCCCTGAGAAAACAGTTGAATTTGTGTTTGAAATACATGTACAAATAATGTAGTATGATTGTACATGAAAAGTCCCATCTCATCAAATATCTTTAAAATGTATATACATGTATGAAGTTATCGGTAAGTTGGTTCCAAATAATAATCATATTATTATTTATCAATAACTATTAAACTCACCTTCCAGAATTACTTTAACTTCTCTTTGTAGTAATCTACTTTCTGTGAAGAATTTGGCCTATCAGGGAAAAAACATGTACCTCACTTTTAAATAACTAGAAAAACTATTAAAATGTTTATGACAAAATCTATGTTGGATCACATTTGCATATTCAGCAAAATCTGATATTGCAGCCAAAAAGAAAGAATATTGTAGAAGTACAGCAATTAAAGGACAGATCAGACAATATCAAATTTTATAATTATTTTGATAAGGCAGCACAATATTTTGGCTGCCCAAACCAGCCTCAGGCAGATCTTACATGTACATGTCATACTGTATAACAATAACAGCAATTATTACACAGTTTGAAAGGAAAAAGGAAATTATGTATTACTAATATTATTATTAAAAACATGTTCTAGATAAAAATACAACAATACAATGAAATAATTAAACAAAGTTTATAAAATGAATTCACACTAGCTACCCAGGTTAAGAATCTTGCCAAGATTGCATTCATGATCATATAAGATCTTGCCAAGATTAGATCTCAGATCTTGCCAAGATCTTGCAAGATCTATTTCTTGGCAAGACCTTGGCAAGATTAGATTTTGGCAAGATCTGATCTTGCAAGATCTTGCAAGATTTTCAGCCTGGGTACATAGTCATCATGAAACTCCACTGAAAAACAATGTTTGCTCTCAAATGTTCCTTATGGATGCCTAAATCTATTACTGTGTTTGTCTTCTGTAAATTGCACACTAGATGTCATTTATTGAATTTCCTGCCTGCATGCTGCCAGTTTGGATCTAATGACATCACACGGTTACTCCTAGTAGCTCTTTTGTTGTGTAACAATAGGGGCAATTTACAGGTGATCAACAAACAGTGATAGATTTACAGGCAGCCATAAAGAACATTTGAAAACATTTGAGGTTCCAATAATTTATAGATAGACAAAAAATTAAGAGCCAAAGTGTTCCTCACACCTCATCTGCAAATGCTTCTGGTATTTCTTTGTCTCCTTCCCTCTTTATCATCGGTGACTACAATCAAGTGACAAAGGAACATTATTTGATTGTTTTACTTATTGGTAATAATTTTTTTAACGAATATACATGTACATGTATCTGATTCATATACATGTACATATACCAACTTGCAGTAAGCAAGACAGTGTATAATAATAATTTATTTGACACTAATACCTTTTTACATAAATAAAATAAAAATAAATTATTGACAGCATGTACACATGTAATACGATACCTCTTACAGTGTACTAACTGAGTGTGAGGTCCATACTGCGAGTTATGGAACAAGTTTTTCCTTTCTTTATAGCCCAGGCGCAAATCATGTGGGCCATAAAAAGTGGAAAATGAGGATCCATAACTTAAGGTAATTGGACCGAGTAAACGAGGTTAATAACTATAATAAAGATGTTTATTAATATATAGCTTCTTCATTTTCTTTGAAACCAGAAGAGGGCAGAAGGTCCGTATGGGAAGTTGTGGACTGCACCTTGACCAATCATAACTCGCAAAATGACTTAATAGTTACATAATAAGAATACTTCATTACCTTGATACCTGACAGCATAATAGTGAGATGATAAAATTCAGGTAACAGAAACACACGCACTGTACATCCATCTCTGACATGTTCCACAATGGCTGGGGAGAAACATAGATAATTAGTATAGACTGAGTAATAACTAATTAAGATGTCATATTTCCTCAATTAAGCACCTGGGATGAGCACTTATTTTCACATTTCTTGTTCAAGGGGGGCACTTATTAGGGACTTTAAGCAACCACAACAGCAACATCTATGATGATGGCATAAAACAATGGCCTTAATTACAAAATACAATAGCTGCACATGAAAATGCATGCATTCACCTACATTTCCACTATTCTCGGCAAAAACAAAACGTGAAACCCCCAAATTATACATTTTAAAGGGCACACGTACGTAAGAAAGTAAATCAATCCGTTTTTCGTTCGGCATGAATGGAACTCTATACTTATCATATTTTCGAAAATCTGGTTGTGAAAAACAATTCAAGGTGAACAAGGGAAATAGTAGACACCAAATTTTGAGAGAAAACACTTTTCTATGTCCCATCATCGTCATAACCATCCTGGTTGCTTAAAGTCCTAAATAATAACAATACGTTTGGATAATTACTATTTGTACTACATGTACAAGTCATACAGTCATGTACATCATGAGCTCAAGCCAAATAGTTTCTCCTCCAGCCTTCCCACTCAGTCAATAAGTACCTAAATATACCCTAACCACTCACCAGGAATCTCTTGTCCTGTGTGTGTGTCCAGGAAATGCCTTGGATTTTCAGTTGTCCAGTTAATATCTCTGATGTGCTATTAAATCAAATTGAAGGTAAATAAAGGTAAGAAATCATTCAGGAATGTACATGTACATGTATGCAAGATGACTGCCTGACATGTACATTATCTGGTATATTTGAATGATTCCTACATGTATATATTTATCAGAGATTCTGCTAGCCTTTTCTATCAATTTGTACTCTGTATATACCAGTACAAAACGTTATCCCATACAGTCACAGAAAAAAACACGGGGCCCAGTTTTTTCAAGTATAGTTTTAATTTTTATTGGCAAAAACCAGCATATGTGCTGATCTAGCAGAATCTGTTTATTTTTTTGTTTTAAATAAATAAATAAATACATTGTACATGTATATTAGGAATAATTAGCAGTAAAGATAACAAAGCACAATACTTTAATAATTTACAATACTAGCTAGTCTACAAAAATGAATCTAAACAACTTACAGTACAAGTACTATTAAATTACTTACTAGTATTAAACTGTGAAGAGAGGCTGAGCAATATTTTATTTATAAAAAGGACACATTAAAAATGGCCCTACAGTGATAATTATATATACTAATTCAATCTAGTACATGTACATTATGTTTGACTCACTTCACTAGCATCATTAGCCCACTTCCCTTTGCCTTGTGTCTTTGCCAGCTCTTCAAGATCAATCAACTTTGTTTGCTCACTAGATCAGAGATAAACAATCATATATTAATTACAAAACAGATTTTTTTTAAATAAACCAGCTAATCCAGAAACAGAACATAGTCTGACCAAATGACAAATAATCTAAAGTTGGAGGTTCAGTGCCCAAGGCTGCATAAAGCAGTGCTTGAGAGCTTGGCTGCCAGGTAACCCTGGCAACCAAACAGCCCAGAGCACTGGGTCACACAAAAGTGGACAGAAGGGAGGGAAAGCCGCAAGATCACGACTTGCAACTGCATGACTAGAAAAACTCAAAACCATGAGCAATAACATTAACAGTTCTGGATGAGAACTAACCCCAAGGTCATGTAAGCATGCCACAGGGCCCCCAATAGTTGCTGCATATTTAACCATGCCTAAATTACATTTAGTCCTGACTAAACTCTAGGAAATCATATTTGAAATCACCTTGCAAATAAAAAAGGTATCTATTTATATAGCACATATTTTATACACCATTTGGTATATTCAAATACACTTCACAAAGTATTTTTTTTTTATTCTGACTACTATTGTTGAGCAATGTGCTGTTGTGTTGGTAGACAATCCCCTACTCTTTCTCAAAATAACACAACAGGTTCTTTTATGTCCCCCTCATATTGATTAGAAGAGGAAGGAGACAAGGTCAATGGCTTATACATCCCTGCCCAAGGATGCAGCTGGGATTAGAACCCCCGACCTCCCGTGCTCTACACTGTGCTCTACCAACTGAGCTAACCAGTGAGGTGGTTAGCTCAATTAATAAATGCTTTTACATTAGATATAACAATGTCAAGTAAGTACACAATGAATGGTATACAGGTGCAGGCCTCAAAATTAAAACAAAATCTTTATATAGTCGGCCAGGCAGCAAGTAAATGTTAGTAGCCAAGTTGGTGACTGATCGTTACATTTTAGTTGGCAAACATAAAATTCCAAGCTATCCCAGCCAAGTTCCAAAAATAATTTCGTTATTCTAGTTTGATGGTACATGTGTAGTGGTAGTTGTTTGTTGCGAAACGTGCTGCACGCCATTACACATCCTCCAGTTTCTTGATGTTTTGAATCGTATGGGGTCTCACGCTGTAGAACTGTATTCAACCTGTGGTCTAACAAGTGTTATATACATGTAATAGGCCTTGGTCTTGGCATCTTTAGAGCACATTGACAGATTTTGATGCAAGAATGCAAGTGTACCATTGGCCTTGCTGGCTACATTGTATTTTCCCACCATGTACGTTCCAATGCAGATCACTGGAGAATTGTACCCCAAGATAGGGGTGATTTTTCATGGGTTCCAGTATGATGCCATTCATATGGTAATCATGGTAAACAAGCGCTCTCTGTCACAATGCTCTCAGCACATAACATTTGGAAGGATTAAAGTCCATTTGCCAAGTGTTAGCCCAGTTATAGAACTCAGTCTGGTAATACATGGGCAGCATCTTGTAAAGTGTTTACTTGTTTATATAGCATACAATCATCTGCAAACAACTTTATTTCAGAGGGTAATCGCCAATGTCATTAAATTGCATAGATTAAGAACAGAAGTGGCCCACGCACAGTTCCTTGAGGGACACCTGAGGCGACATGTACATGTGTTGACATTACCCAGTGCACAGTTGCACAGTGTTGTCTTCGCATAAGCCATGTTCCAATCCATGACAGAGTATATATTAGATATCTCCTCTTACTCTGCATTGATTTATCTTCTGGAGGAGGCACTGATGTGGGATCAGAACATCTGTTTGTTTGTTTGTGATCGTTTATAGTTCTTAATTGGAATAACATTTTATCATATTATAAACAGGGCTTGACAATTTTTTTCTTCATTCCCTTTAAAAATTCCCCAGATTCATATTAGAAAATGGTAAGATGTACTATTTGAATACTAACTCTGATGGCTTAATTCCACCTCGTCTGACTTCCACAAAACCTTCAGCCACAATGGCCTCTGTTATGTTTTCAAGTTCCTCCCCTCCTATAGAAAAGAAAGTATTTACACTTTTAGTGCATGTCCAGGCTGTATATATACAGTCAATTTCACATAACTTTTGACGATTGGGTTCCGAAGTTGGTTCTGTACTTCCAAAGTTCATTGACAAATTTTGTAAATTCAAAATGAAGTAGTGAACTTTTGAAATTAACTTCTGAACCTCAATGCCAGTGAAGTTCTGCCCGTGGGAAAGTTCATTTGAGCTGCTCACTGTCCATTCAGTAACTTGCTTTTTTCAAAATGTTGACTGAATGGAAAGTAGATTCAAAGACAAACTGGAATTTAGCACATTGTACCAGCTTATTTAACAGAGATTAACTGCTAATCAGTTCAGTAGAATTAGTTTCAAAATGAAGTTGAAATGATATATGCTTACAAACTTAAGGAATAGCTTCCTTCCTTTGTTGCTATATAAATTAGAAAATGTAGAATTAAATTAAGGCTCTCCATTACCACACAAGAAACAAATTAATGTGAAGTGAGATTATGGCCCAAATTAACTTTCTCATGGGCCGAACTTTGCTGGCATCGAGGTTCAGAAGTTTGTTTCAAAGTTCGCTATAATTGTGCCAAACTTCGTATTGAAATTACAATGTCTATTGACAATCTTGGGAACTTCGGAACTAACTTTGGAATCTAATCATCAAAAGTTACAAATGTATGTGAAATCAACTGTAATCAAAATTTCAGTTGTACTGTTTAATAATTGCAGTCAAGGATTTTCTTTAAGAAAATAATATTAAATTTTACAACAAAACTGCTTGTCATTTTGTTTCAGTTGTCAACCAATAGCTGCCATCTTGAAATTCCTCATATGCAACCTCCCATGAATAAGGCACATAAGTGCAGAGTGAGTCTAGAAACTAGCTCAGATGTTCTGAGCACCAATGTTGTTAAGAGTCAGCAGAAACTCGCATGGTAATTATAAAGGAATTTCAAGATGGAGGCTAGGAGATCAGATGACAAATGAAACAAAACAACATTGAAATAGTCTGCCATGCTTCCTTCTGCTAAATAGCTTTTAGAAAATTCCCCTGTACAGGGCTAAAAATAACGGCCGGTCATCGGACAATGTCCGGCCAGAATTGGAACTTGTCCGGTCAAATCTTTGCCTTGCCGGTCATTTTGACCAGTCAATGTTACTACAGTTTCAACCAAATACTGATCTTGACCGGCGACTGACCGGCCATTATTTTTAGCCCTGCTGTATGATCATGAACCTCAACAATGAGGGCTCATTCCAAATTGTGCAAATGTGAAACTTGTTTATTTGGTTAAACATACATGTATGTACCTTTAGTGAGGTAGATACACCCATATTCCCTTCCTGTTCCAGGGACCTTGTACTCAATAGAAAATAACACTTCTTTGCCAATAAGTCTTGTTCTGAGGAACTCACGAGCCTCCCATGCAAATGGCTGAATGAGAAATTATAAAGTAACACTATTCAACATGAAAAATGCAATAACTACAATGATCCTTCACACATAAACAATAACTTACTTGTGCCCTGATATTTCATCCATGGATATTATCTGTTCCGAGAAGAGAACAGTTCCCGAGAGCGAAGCTTGAGGGAAACTGTGAGCTTCAGGAATCAGATAATGTCCAAGGACAAAATTAATATCAGGGCATAATTTATTTTGATGCCACAATGTAGGTCACTGGTTGTTGTTATCATCCTTCAAATATTTTCTTTGACACATGTTAATATGCTCACAGGGGGTGTATTTGCTGATATTTCACGCTCACAGAGAGAAAATATTGGGTCACATGATGCATTCAACCAATCACATGCGAGAGAAAACATTTGATGGGTTATAAAAACACAATAACCTACATTGTGGCATGGAAATATGCCCTGATATTTCATCGGTAGATATTATCTGTTCCGAAAGGAGAACAGTTCCCGAGAGCATAGCTCGAGGGAAACTTTTAGCTTCGAGGATCAGATAATGTCCAAGGACAAATATCAGGGCATATTTGGATGCCACAATGTAGGTTCTTTGATGCGCACTAATACGCTCACAGAGGGTGTATTCACTGATATTTCCCACTCGCAGAGAAAAAATATTGGATCATGTGATGCATTCAACCAATTACGCACAAGACAAAATATTTGATGGGTTATAAGCACTGATATTTGTCCAAGTATATTATCTGTTCCAAGAAGCGAACGGCTCCTGATCAGAGCAGATCTCGAGGAGAACTGTGTTTAAATGGTTGCCTAAACACAAATTACTTGCTAAACCTACAGTACATCTCATTCTAAATTCTCTCTGGGTTAAAAGAATGAATAAAATTACAGTACTGGGGATTGACTGAGATACTAAAGTCAAAAATATTTTCTAGACAACATTGCAGAGAATTGTAAGAAACATTGTATCATAATTAATTAACATAAATTAGAGATTTTGTTTACCAACACACAGTTAAAAACATTACATTTTTATGAAAAGATTCAACTAACAAATCTCAACAAATGAACTTAATCATTTGAAGGACAATCAGAACATCATTTGAACCACAATTTAATAGGCCTTATCGAAAATTATAATGAAATAAACAACCATTGTTGGTTTCACGAATGGTGAGAATCCACTAAAGTGTTTCTTGCACGTGTGCTGTCTCGACTGCAAACAAAACAAAAACTGATCGCATGATCAATAGAAGATACACTTGGAATTCAAAGGAGCTACACACGTATCTAAGGACCCTGTGGTTTAATTCATAAAAAATACTAATTTCACTTATCCCAAGATAAACATCATACGAAATAATGTTGCTCACACATGGCAAGCCATTTTAGCAATAAAATTATAGTTGTTGCTCTTTTCTCTTTTAGGTTCTAAGTTCTTAGGTTTATTTACAAGGAATATTTAAATCTTTAATCTGTTTTAGGATTTATATAAAAGAAGATTGCCCGCCTGATTACGCGAGTAAGTTTTTGAATGAACAGTACGTTGCTACATGTGATTGGTCATCCGAGTACGGTCCGAAACCAAATCACTTTTTTTCTAGAATTTATACACCTATAAAGAACCAATGAAGACCTTTATCTCAAAGATTAAGGTCGCTACATCAAAATACCAGGAAACTTCTTTGCGATTTCATATTATAGAGAGTTAAAAAGGGGTACATATTTTGTTTCAAGGGCATTTTCATTTTGATACGTGGACTTGTTTGTTACCTCATCTCTCGTAGCTTGACTGCCTTCAATGTTCGGGTTCGCTCGTCGGGCGAGTTTAGGACTTGTGATATTAGAGAGACAGAGCTGTCTCTCTGGTGGAGGGCCCCCTCTTGGCTGTCCTCGAATTATAACGCTATCCCCTGAAAGAACCTGAAAAAGAGAAAAGAAGTTCAAGGCAACGAAATCACGGCACGATTGGTTTGAACCAAACGGAACAGGAACAACACGTGAATAGCAAAATATTTCAAAGTTTCGGGTTTTATCTCATAGAGGAACATTCCCAGATAGCTATTTACCTGTTTTACAATCCCTCTGATCATTTGAGGTGTCGGTTGTGCCATTTTAAGCCGTAAGATCCTAACTCTCCAGAAATTCTAAGCAAAAAGGAAAGAAAATTCAATAGCAGAAAGCTTTTCCTTATATGGTGAACCATGACGTCACGTCCTCTGAAGCGCTGGAGCTCAGTCTTTTTGGCCGAGGAATTCCTCGGTAAAACCGGAAGTGTTGAACCACAGGCTAACCATCCTCCCATTTTGTGTATTTGTCACTGATGTTTTAATAAATAAAATACCCTTTGACTTGATTTGTGTCAGTGTGTTGATTTAGCGCGCGCTCATAATACAGCTCGGGTTTCCTGTGGCTCAGGTTTGTTTAATCATACGCGTAATCACAAGTATGATTTCAGACCTAATCAGAACCATTACCACACACATGGACTGCAACACTAAAAACGTCATCTACATGATTCAATGTACTAAATGTAACAAACAGTACATTGGTGAAACCAAACGTAGACTTAAAGACCGCTTCAACGAACATCGTAGAACAGTTGACAAACCTTCCAGTAAATCCAAACCCACCACTGCATCTGAACATTTTCTATCTAACCCTGACCACTCTGCATCTAATATCCTTTTAATTCCTTTATAACATATTTTCTCTTCTCGTGATGCTATTCGCAAAGCTAGAGAAGCTTATCTCATAACACGTGCTAACACTCTTGAACCTAATGGCCTTAACAAACGCGATGAGACTTACTAATCAGCCACACCGTTAGTTATCTTTCGTTATCATATTATGTTTTTTACGTCATTTCCGTTTTACCATTATATATTGTCAAGTCACATTGTAAAAGCTCCTAAGCACCTGATGAAGACTAGTATGGCTAGTCGAAATATTGTGCTACATTAAATCCGTATAATTCTACGTCGTATTGGTTATTCTTCATTCTACTTATTTCTTAATCTGCGAACCATTTAGATCATTGTTTGATCCGACGTATACCAGTGGAGTGTTGTTCGTGGTCGCTCATTTATAAACTAATCAGATACTCAACAAAATTTCTCGATTCTGATTGTCTGAGAGCAGTGCAATTGATCCAAAATTGCACTGTTTGGTTGTAATTGCACTCAAAATCATGAATTTGATAATCTATAAATCGAACACAAAAGCTCCAGAATGAAATCGAAGTACACAAAGTTGTCCACAGTCATGTTTTGGTAAAGAGATTTTTCCGACGATTTTTCCGATGAGTGTCTCCGAACATTTCCTAATGCTTAAAACTGACTATGCTGCACTGTGGTTACGGCCGCAAAAACACGTCTATCCATGTAAATTCATTTGACAGTGCTATAAACATTAACATTTCAGATGCTGTAGCATTACTTCATAAACGGTGCTTTAATTGTTCCAATATTCCCGAAGATCGTCCGAAAATCCAAGTAAATTCAGTAGAGTATATGACTAAAATGAAATCATATGGTATTCTCGTGCAATTCGGGATAAATTCGAACTTGTGAGTTTTCAAAGAGCTCAAATTGCACTCGTTCTACGGGCTCGTGCAATTTTGATACTCTTTGAAAACTCACTCATTCAAATTTATCCCGAATTGTACTCGAAACCATATGATTTCCTATGCAAATTGCACGACACTAAAGTTCAATTACTACTTAATTATATTCATTTTGAACGATAAACGTTCACATTTTTTTAACAACAACAGACTAGAAAAGTCAAGTGGGTAGAGCTTTGAAGAAGGAAATGGAAATCTAAGCCGGAGCATGCGTGAGAGATCACGTAATCCCTACCGTTGTGAAATTCTGCTTTTTGATTGGTTCAACAAAGGATACAATAACAGACACAAAATGATGCAATTAGGCTGAAATCACAACTGCTTTCAACCAATCAAATTGCAGGAAACACCAGTGATTTCAAAATGAATATAATTACCGTATTTGATCGAATAACCGCCCTCTCTCCAATAAGAGCCCCCCCCCCCCCCTGAACACGAAATTTGAAATAAGCGCCCCTCCTCGAATAAGCGCCCCCTTCCTCGATAAAGCGCCCCCTCCTCCTCAATATATCACTACATGTATGTCTGACCAGGAAGAGGCCAATGACGAGGTGAACGTTATCGAAAATGATGAAGATGGGGACAATGATGTAGATGTGCAACGAACTACCCTTGGACATCATGTCTTTTTAACTAAAAGCTACATAGTAGAAAACAAACTCTGAGTCCTAGAGATTTTGCTATTAAGCGCCTCTCCTCGATTAAGTACCCCCCCCCCCCCCCCCCTCGATTAAGCACCCCCGCACTCCCCTTGAACACGAAATTTGAAATAAGCGCTTATTCGATCAAATACGGTAATAAGGAAATGAGCTAATTTAAAGCTAATAAAGTGGAAATAATTACAAACTTATAACATGGGTAAAAAGGCTCGACTTAAAATTCACAATGGTGTTGCCGTGCCTAATGCCACCACTAAGATTGTTCCAGTTCCCGTAACAGCATGATGTATGCTAGGCACTGTTTGCCCACAGGTGGTTTTTATCGTTGGCAGACAAAAAGTCATCACCATTGCGTGTGTTATAATTATGCTGGTCATTCATTGATATAAGCATCTGTGGTATAGTCTGCGCTGGGACAAATTCAACCAGTTAAGAGACTGGCGGGCATCAGTAGCCGAAGAGTGTAGAGGACGGTCGAGAATCAGCTTGGCGGCTTTATTCTGTAGTATTTGCAATCTAAAAAAATTGTATGGTTGATTTTGGCCGAGAGCTGTTCGCGGATGTGGTCCGACCAGGTCATATCAGTGGAGAATGTAACACCGAGGTACTTAAAGTCCTCCACTCTCTCCACGTCACTGTTGTATACTTTGACTGAGATGGCGGTGACGTTACGAAGTTTCCTGCTACTACGTATACCAATCAGCATAACGTTTGCTTTCTTGGTATTTAAAGTTAATTGATTGTCTATGAACCAACTTTCTGAAGATCTGCATTTAGCTTTACTTCCAAATCATTGACAGAGGCAGAGTAGTAATACAAAACGGTATCGTCCGCATAGAGGAAACTCTGTGCATGCTCGACAACGTCAGGTAGGTCGTTGATGTATATTATAAAGAGTAGCGGACCTAGGATGCTGCCTTGTGGGACGCCTAGGTTACAAACAAGGGTGTCTGACAGTTCAGGAACACAGGATGTACCCCGGGGGAGGGGGGGGGGGGGGGGGGACTCCCATATAAAAGGGGTAGGGATGCTCGTCGGACATTTTCGATTTGACCCCTAAGAGGTACTAAAATGGGCGTGGCTCAAGCTTATTTTGACCCCTAAAAGGTACCGATAAAGATATGGCAACATTTTAAACTTTAATGCTTTTATTGCTATTATTTGATGTAGTATCATCAAGCACATTCTTCCTTGTTGTTTTCAAAAGCGCTGTCATTCTCTAGCATTCGGTGACACCCGACCCCTAAAAGGTACCGCTTTACATAGAAATGTCTGTGTTTGATTATGGATACCCTAAGTGGTACTAAACTCCTGATTTAGACCCCTAAAAGGTACGACGAGCATCCATGTACCCCTCACATAAGGGAGTCCCCCCCCCCCCCCGGGGATGTACGCAAATACCGGAAGGACTAGCCTGAATTTCAGCCGTCTCCTCTGGTTCGTTCCTCGCGAGAGACGTCTGAAGGCAATAGCCGATAATGCCGTCCAGTGACGTCAAGGCGGATTAACAATTTAATTTATACAAATAAAACTGTCACGGCCGTAGTAAGAGTTCGTGGGTCACAAAAACAAAGCCATCACTCGCCTTGAGAAATTATTTGAGATTAGGCCGACCAAAATAAAAGCCTTACCTATATATATGTATCTCCATCCCATTTGCTTCTCAAGTGCCTCTTATGTTGTGAAAACCTTTCCGAAGCAACAAATCGTTATATTATATTTGGAGGCAAAGTACAGTTGATCTTTGTCTTTCTGGCGATCTGCCGTTCGAATCGACACAGCTACGAGATATTACCTATGTAAATGATGCAACAGAAAAGTAGAAAAACATGAAAGGATAATGGAGAATTTTTGAAGAAATACGAAGACTCTTATACGGGAAAGAACAGTTCCTTGAAGAGAGTAGCGACATTCTTTACCACTGCGAGTGTGAACAAATGATTTCAAATCATAACTATACATGAACAAATAATCGATTATCAACAACCCCGCGGACCCGACGCGATAAAATGTACATGTTTAATACAGGTTAGTCGGCCGGTTCTTGTGCAGGACACTTTCAATCCATTTCCAGATGTTTTCCTTACGAATTTAATCACTCCACTGAAACTCAACGATCAACAATCGCGAGTCCAAAGTAATCCTGCCGTCTTCTCGGCTGATAATTATGATAATTATGTGAAATTATAGAATATGAACCAATCAAAGATCACTACCAGGTTTTCTGGTAGTGACGTCACTGGACGGCATTATCGGCTATTGGATTCAGACGTCTCTCTCGGGAGGAACGAACCAGAGGAGACGGCTGAAATTCAGGCTACGGAAGGACAAGTATGATTTGAACCATGCAAGATCGTCATTGCAGACCCCAATAGCAGGCAGCTACTGGAGCAGAATCACGTGATTGACGGTATCGAACGCCTTCGATAGGTCCACAAACCCCCGGGGGGGGGACTCCCTTATGTGAGGGTACATGGATGCTCGTCGTACCTTTTAGGTGTCAAAATCAGGAGTTTGGTACCACTTAGGGTATCCATGATCAAACACAGACATTTCTATGTAAAGCGGTACCTTTTAGGGGTCGGGTGTCAATTGAACAAAAAAGCGGTTATCTATTTACATTTTTATTATATATTTAGGGGTCAAAATAAGCTTGAGCCACGCCCATTTTAGTACCACTTAGGGGTCAAGTCGAAAATGTCCGACGAGCATCCCTACCCCTTTTATATGGGAGTCCCCCCCCGGGCCACAAACACAGTCCTACAAAGTGTTTCCTTCTCCATATTACATAGAATCTCATCCGCGATGCTTGACAATGCAGATACTGTAGAACGTTGTGGACGAAAGCCAAATTGCGTATTAGTAAGCAGGTTGTTCCTATTCAGATATTCATAAAATTGGAGGGTTGGCAGATGGAAATCGGCCGATAATTGGTTGCATTGTTCCTATCACCGGACAGACGGAAACGTGTGTTGCTTGAGATAAATTCAACAGTTTAGTCACAGATGGTGAAATAACAGCCTTACATCCTTAAGTAAACGAGCACTGATTATGTCGAGACCAATCGCTAATAGATGCAAAGTGCTTATTAAGTACAGTAGCGATCGATCTCAGCTCCGTGTCTTGGACTTCGTCCGAGATTATGCAGTTTGGAGTTGAGGGCTGATTCTTGCGGCAATAGACTTCATTTACCGCCTTCCAGAGTTTATTGGAGTCACCTTTGCTATTTCGAATCAAATTGATGTAGTAATTAGTTTTACTGAGCTTGATTTCATCATTTACGAAGTTACAAAGCTTTCTAAACATTTGCCAGTGATAAGATGAGCCCGATTTCACGGCCTTACGATGATGAAAGTCACGATCACGCATGGCTTCATTTAGTGATTATTGACACATGGTCAATAATCAAACAAATTATTTCTAAGAAACAAACACCACATCTCTTTCATAATATGAAAGATTCTCTTGGCATCTATACTGATCCCATACAAATAGCCACTAAATTTAACAACTTCTTTACTAATATTGGTCCGTCTTTGGCCAGAAATATACCTAGTTCTCGGCAATCCCTTTATGTAGAACATAGTTAATAGAGTGGAATGGTTACGAAACCCAGCGACCTTCTTTGTTATATGTCTTTGTTAGCTTTTTTCAACCACTACCCTGCACAAAACACAATAGAAATTCCAATGTGTTAATCAATCAGCCAATAGAAACGTGTGAGTTCAGTCGTTCAGGGGACGCTAATGAACTATGACCCTGCACAATCTTTTGTCTTGCCCCCTTCCAACATAAATCGCAGCGCCTTTGTTAGCCCACTCTATTAACTATGTGTAGAACGACACGAATTTGTACCAAAAATACAATAGAATACAACACAATACAATTCAATACAACAATAGAACGCAACACAATACAATACAATAGAATACAATTTGGTAGCAATTCGTGTCGTCCTACATGAAGGGATGGCCAAGTTCTCAAACCTGTTACAAAGAATTCTTAACTGGCTCCCATCCTAATAGTTTCACTCTCACTCCAACTTCTCCTGAAGAAGTGTCTTCGATTGTCTCCTCACTTAAGAATACTATGAGTGAAGGTTATGACGGTATCCGTATTTCACCAATTAAATATTCTATTGATTTGCTAGCTCCTCTTCTATCCTATATTTGTAACTTATCATTCCCTGCTGCTGAATTCCCTGCCGTGTAAACTTAAAATTGCCAAGATTCTTCCTATCTTCAAGTGTGGCGATGAAACCAATTTCTCCAATTATAGACCATTGAGGTTCCTAATCCCCCGGTTCTGACATCTCTATCTTGCCTTGCTTTTCTAAAGTAATTGAAAAACTTGTCTATTCTCGCTTCACTGAATTCTTTGTGAAGTACGGTATTCGTAATCATCATCAATAATAATAATAATAATAATAATAATAATAATGATAATAATAATAATAATAGACTTTATTATCCACAGAAATCTTTCAGTTTACACTGATTTCCAAAGATGCTGTGCAACTAATAATAGCAATAATAATATAATAATTTACTAGATACTAATTATAATATGTATGCAATAAATAATACTAATTATAACCTTTAAAAATATATAATATCTCTGTATCAACGTACATAGAACAATCATGAGTAATGACTCCAGTAGATTGACTTAAACTCCTTCACACTGCGAGCAGATTAAACCTCAGGATGAAGACTGTTGAACAGCATAGCCGCGGAATGGGCAAACGACCTTTGGCCAGATTTAGATGTAATTTTACTAATATGGATATTATAATTATGTACTGATGAGTTTCTCTTTACAATACTTGAGAGATATGATGGAAAAAGGTCATGCAGGCACTTATAAGCCCCGGGGGGGGGGGGGGGGGGGGGGTACTCCTGTTTGTGACGTATTATGTATGTGCCGCCGGGGTGGGTCAGGGTTTTGAGCTCGGTTTGGGCAGTTAGGGTTCAGTTTTTTTTAGGCAGTTAGGGTTCAGTTTTTTTAGCTACTATGTCAAAAAAAGACATTCTGTTGCCGCATTTTGATCGCCTGCCCACATGCAAGCACTGAGGTTCCCATACATCGCGACGCCGCTAATTCGTACTTCAGTACTTATCTATGTACTTCATCTGCTGATTTGTTTACCCAATGGCACGTCCCGACTTGAAATGTTCCGTATTTTGCATGCAATCCGGGTACGCGGTATACCGGCCGGGGTATATATCCGACCGTGTTTTGAAAACAATTTAAAGAAGAGGCAATCAGGGTTTTCCCCAAAAAAAGGGGGCAATCAGGGTTTTGGAGCTCGGATTGGGTCAAACAGGGTCAGGGTTTGAGCCTCTTGGCCTCACATACATACCCATTTTTCATGTAAGTACCCCCCCCCCCCCCCCCCCCCCCCCTGGGTTATAAGCAGCAATACATTTGTGGAAAGACCAACGATCACTAATAGGTATCCAACCTAGCTGTCTAAACAGTTCTGCTGAACGTTCATCTCGTATTTTCTTCTGTAGGATAATACGAGCACCTCTCTTCTGGAGCCTAACAAGTCGTTCCAAACATATTTGGTCAGCATTAGACCAAATGACATTACAATACTCAAAAAGTGGCTGGACAAAAAAACAAAAGAGGTACACCCATTGAGAGATCCATAGCGTCAGATGTAGCTCCATTAACAGCTACTACTTGGGATCTGTTTGAGAGATAATCCCTAAACCAATCCAGAGCTGCACCCTTCACTCCAACGGTTGTCAGTTTATCCAACAGAACTGTGTGGTTAACCAAGTCAAAAGCCTTTTTCAAGTCCAAAAAGACTGCCCCAGTAAGGTTACCCTTATCTAAGTATGTTCATCAGTAGATAGTCGCTGAGGTCTAACAATGATGTGGAGGTAGAATGCCCTGGGCGGAAACCAGACTGGGATGTTGATAACAGCCCGTTATCCACAAGGTGATCGTACAGTTGTTTATGTACTGCCTGTTCAAATATCTTCATAACTGCAGGTATGACTGATATTGGACGGAAGTTGTTTAGATCTTCGAGGCCACCGTCTTTATGTATTGGCGTCACCTGAGCGGCCTTCCAAGCTGATGGAATATGGTTAGACTGTAGCGACAGGTTAAAGATCTTAGTCAGTGGGGGAGCTATGACATAATATGGCTTTAGACAAAATTATTCTACTTACATGGCTGTTCTCGAACTTGTTGACCACATATTTCAAGGCTTTGAAAAAAATGAATATACGGTTGGTATCTTTGTTGATCAGTAAAGAAAGCATTTGACACTGTTGATCATAGAATTCTTATCGAAAAACTTAAATTTTATGGCATTCGTGGTACTCCTTTAGCCTGGATCATTAGTTAATATCTCTAACAGACAACAATTCGTACAAATCGACAGCCAAATTTCTTCATATAATACCATCAAATGTGGAGTTCCACAGGCTCAGTACTTAGACCACTTCTTTTTCTTATATGTATCAATGACCTTTTCAATTCTTCAAAGCTCCTATCATTTATCATATTTGCCGATGATACCGTTAACCAGCAATAACAGCAAGGCCATGAATCAGTTTGATTTCTGGCCGATCATCATGGATAGGACTGACTCTTCATTTCACGTTTATGACGTCACGTTACGCACGTGCTGACGTCAAAATGCGCCAAAAAAGGAAACTTTTACTTCCGGTGCTTAACCTCTCCAGTATTTTTTCAATTCCTATGACGCCACTCCAAACGTTTTGCAACGTTTCTCTAGATGTTCCAATCTTGTCGCTACCAGTTCTTATCTTTAACTCTTTTTCCTTTCTTTTAACTGTTCAAAGTTTTTCTTCTTATCGTTCTCTATCCATTCCAATGCTTTTTCCGTTTTTTTCTTAAGCCAGAATCTACTCATCGATTTAAGTTTTATTACTAATTTTTAAAAACATAAAAAAAAAAAATTATGAAGCGCTAGTGCACTCGTGTTAGTTCGTATTCTGACTCGTGTGGAGCAGATCCTCATAGTATTTGGATCCTAGCATGTTTGGGCTACCTGTGTTATCTTAGGGTACCCTGGATTACAAAGTAGTCGCTCATGTTCACTCGTGTTCTACTTGTGTTCACTCGTGTTCTACTTGTGTTCACTCGTGTTTTACTTGTGTTCACTCGTGTTCTACTTGTGTTCACTAGTGTTCTGCTTATGTTCACTCGTCAGTGTTGACTCGTGTGGAGCTTTAGGTGAGATCAACTGTGCGTGCGTACTTTTACATCTGATTGTGCGTTCGTAAAGTGCCAAACACGCAGGTATATGAGATCGTCCGCGTTTGACCTTTCCAAAAGATAGGCCGGAGTTCAGGCTGCGCGCAGCCTCTTGTTTTATGTCGCGTCGCCTGACCCGGCCGCCTGACAATGTAGCCGCGATGTTCTCTAAACAGAGATATTTTAGCCTAGAATATCAAACAATACAGGACATATAGCTAATAGGAAAAGAAACCGTGTAAAGAATTTATTTTAATGCGATATGCTGAGATTTTGTGGATATCTCTGAATGAACACCGTAATGCGATACGGTAATTCATTTGCATAAATTACTCGAAACCAGGAGCCCATTACCAGGGCCTCCAGCACAGGACTTATGTGGCTATATTTAGAATTCGAATTCCCGCGTTTGAAAGTGAGAAGAATGATAATGAATATTAGTACAAACCAACTAGTGAACTATTACAAATCCTGCATTCTGATTGGCTATTAATTCACGAATTAATAACATGTTTTCAACTTCAATTTGTTTCTATCTATTATTTTCTACTGTCCTACTAGTTAGTATATACTAAAACCATTAGACCTCTCGCCCTCATGGGCTACGAGTTAAATAGCCCATTCGGCTGCGCCTCATAGGCTATTGGCTCGTAGTCCATTCGGGCTGCGGGTCTAATTGTTAATTATAAAATAACCCAAGGAAACTCGCGCGCTGATTGGCTGAAAGCCGTGCTTGTATGAGAGTCTATAAACATGGAAATTCGTCTCGCTGTGGCGATGGCACGCGATTGTGAATGAAATCAAAATGGCAAAACGACAAGGAAGAATGTCTTCACCAAACGTTGACTTTCATATGTGATTTTAATCAACAAAACAGACAGATATATTTAACAAAAATACAACCGACCGACATGAAGTTATCATTTATCAAATTTTCTAACTATCTCGGCCGAGATATTTTTAGTCGCGGATTCAAGAAACAAAACCACTTCTCTTAATTTATTTTGTACGGTAAAACTAAAACACATAAACGGCTAACGCGTCTAGTTTTTAAACAACCTCCTGATAGACGAATAGAGTGAGGGATTGAGCTAGAGACTAGAGTAGAAGAGAGGGTAAAGTAACACTCTTTCGATTTTTTCCATGTCTTTTTTATCTCAAATTAAATGTACACTTAATGAGTTCAAGTCCGACATTTTGTCGGCGACGAAGTGACGAAATAATAAGCCTGTATATAAGGCCAATTGTTATCATTTACCCTGCTTGGTCTTGGTAATTCAGATAAGGTTTTTAGCTTTCTCCTTGCCATTTTATGAACTACTGCATGAAAAGAAAATCAGAATTTTGCAAACTCACGTGCGACATTTGTGAAGTTTGGCAACCAAATTTTCACAGAACAAAGTGAGCTTTTCCCTCTTACCTTGCACTTTTAGCCTCATCTCATTGGAAGAAGGTCCCAACAACTAGATCTTTCCATTGAGTTTGGCGAAAATAAAAGTTCATTCAACTAAAACATGCTTCAAAGTTCAGACGGGGAGGGCAATCATGTTTAACATCCAGTTCAAGTCCTCTACTCCTTGAATGCCTTATGGCTTAAACCAAATCCTCTCTTGCTTAAACTTATTAAATTTTCCGGCAAAAAATGTATTGAATTCCGAGTTATTCTTTTCGGGGAATGTTGAAGCAGATATTTTCAAAACAGAGCCACACAAAGCCACAGGGACTCCCTAACCGATACTAGAATATTGGAAGATTGGATCGAAACATTAGTTTTGATGCGTGTGGGTTACCTGTGATTTCTTTGCCGCGCGAGAGTGGTTGTGAATTTATCGTAGTCTGTTTGTTTTTATCCCAAAATTGTTCATTCGCAGCCTAAAATTCGGACAACAAAGTTATCTGGCTGTAAAATGAACCTAGCGGCTCGTGATTTTCAAGTTTTTCTTTGTTCTCCCAACATATCCCCGCGTGTTTATATAAGAGAACAAAGACATGGAAAGCGTGTTATATTGCTTAAATAATGAAAGTGACGTTAGCTATCTGATTGGCTAAACCACAACATGGTCTTTGTTTATTTCGCGCGAAATGCAATTCTAAATATAGCCAGATCTACTCCTGTGCTGGGCACAGACCCAATGGGGAAGATGAGCGCTCCTGGTAATGGGCTCCTGTCGAAACACGATTAACGAACGTAACTACACAGACGCTCTCTCCCGATTTCTGAGGGAGAACATCGGCTGTACACATGGTTTATACTTTTTACCCGACAACCTTTTTCAATTAGGTGTACACGCTCTTCTAACGTGGATAAAGTAGACAGTAAATTTGTTCTTGCAATTTGACCGGAAGTAACTTTACCGGAAGTGAAATCCACCATCCAGAATCCGCTGACCACATTGGTTGTTTCTAAAATTAACATAAGAAATCAACAAGGATAGGTTCAACATCAACAAGCCGCTAAAATTACTCTTTTTAACCAGAAAAGCACCATGCTCTTCTTGAATTTTAGGCTAATACTTAAATTACTAGTAATATTAGGCTTTAAACTATCTCAGTGCCGAGAGGGAACACATTTAGCAGTCGACTTTTACAACGAAACAGTGGTGAGCCGAATCGCGTTTGGAAGTTGCAAGTAAGTGAAGATTGCCAACTCAACTTATTTTATTTTGTATTGAAGCGAAGTAATGTTTTCGTTCCTTTTAATCCCAATATTTCTTTTATCTTACAATTTTATTAATCTTTGGAGGATGTACATCTTCTATAAAACGCTGAAGCAGTGAAAAACCCCACCGATCGCACGAGCTAAATAAAATTAAACGGATCGAGTCTCGTGATTTCAACATTTCCGGAAATGTCATCTCACACTGACAATAAATAAATGCAAAGTTATTAACAAAGCGCTTGAACTTTATTTCCTTTGCCTTTTGAGCTATATTATGCTATAGATTTGAGCGAAAAGATTCCTTATTTCGGGAAAGATCTTACAAAAGCGACAGCTAAGTTATTTTTACATAACACGCGTCTTTTTGCATTTCCGGTTAAACTATGGTTTGCAGGGGCAAGCCACCTAAAAGTACCTGCTGACTTTTATGGGAGCGGCTCAAACCAATTTACTCGACCTAAACTTTAAAATCTCCCGTTTGAACATTCCCCTGACTCATTTCCTAGCCGTAGATCGTTCATTCATGTATTTTGTCTTCTTGGCTTTGTATAATTTGTGAAAGAGATGGCGTTAACAGCAGCGAAATATTAATTAAATGGTTTGTTATGATCTTCTGTAAGCTATTGTGAATCAGAATTTAGCCTGATGTTTATGTGGGATGTCGAAAAAGCAGTATTGTTTACGTTTTAGAAACAGCAAATAAATGCCAAACATATGATGCTACAATGGTTTTTCTCTTACGATTTTTTCTTTTATCTATTTTAAAAATTGGTTTGAGATAATGTGTATCAGTTAAATAAAGGGAGAATTAATACTGTATAAATTAAAATGAAAATCGTGTATACTGTTAAAAATTAAGACTTCTGGCCACATTTGCAAATGATCTCAGCATTTTGTTTTTAAAAGTATATACTGGGAGTTAAATGAAACCCACTTGACAATAATTTACTTGCATACTAATAAATGTGTAGTATGAAACCTGAGGGCCACTTAAACAACTTAAAACACATTGCAAAACGAAAATTTGCCTTTTACCAGATTGAAGCTCGAGAAAGTTGAAATGCTATTGTCTTGTACTCGACACTGATCATGGCTCAAATAACAATAAGTTGAAATACTTTGTTTTCGTTCTGCAATGTGATTGGTTCTCGTTGTCTAAGTGGCCCTGGTTTCTGAGTAGTTGCACAGCCGTAAAATATGTCAAATTCTTTGTTATCACGTGTTACAGCATGAATTGGCTGGCATTAATAAAAGAGTATATATGTCACATCTGTTTCATTTGAATCTATATATGTAATTAATAGAAAACCAAGAATAAGAGCAAGATATTTGTAAATCAAGTTTAACAAAGCCAGATATTTATATATATTAATTTTAGGCCATCCCAATAAAATGTTTTGTTTACTTAATTGCCCAACCAACCCATTTTCTATTTGGAAAAGCAAAAAAAAAAAGGTGGAAGACTGACCCAATTTTTTGGAAAAAGTAATTTTTTTAAAACTACACCTCTTTTCCAACTCTCTATGTTTCTCATGCAAATTGTCAATCCACAACTAGTTATAAAGATGAAAAAGTAGTCCAAGAATTCATAAAAAAATGTGAGCTGTCTTCAAGCCAACATGGGTACCCTTGGGGGTACCCTTGTAATATTTATGACCTCCCTACATGTAAGGAAAGAAAGGTGCAACATAAATAAAGACCAGTCTCTTAGCTTTAAGTGAGTACTCAGTGTTAATGTTTTGTCATTTGTTTCTCAGTATACAGTACAAGCCACAACCCCTATGGAGGCATATTGGAGAACAGAGGCCTGACGTATTTGTGTGGTTAGGAGATGGTGGGTTGTTTGAATACGTTTCTGATATTATAATGTACATGTAAATGTGTTTTCAGTACAACCCACATTACGACCACCCTGTTAAGATATTTACACTACCTTTGTTATTTCAGCCACTTGTTTTGACCCATCCAAACACAGTTCTTGTTTTTATAACCCCATTAATGAGCTAGGCGACCCCTTTGTTATGACCCAGATTTTCACAGCCCAGGTGGTTGTAGTTAGTGAAGGGTTGGACTGGAAATACTGATTTTATCAACAAAGAGTCAATGAAGTTAATATAATACTAGCTAGCTAACGGCTGTGGATACTAAGACTTAGCCCTTGAAACGTCACCTGCTACATACAGTGTACTTACAGTGTACTAAAATAAATTAAAATACAGTGTACTTGCTTTCCACAGCTGTTAGCATCCCCACCAATATAATGCAGGCCTTTACATGACTTGTATACTCTAGAGCTTTTACAGGAAGTATGCATAAGACAGTCATAACTATATTACTTATGGCAATATGGAAAAAAAAAAGCTAAATAATATTATTATATAAGATTGTCTAATTTATTTTACCTTCTTTGCATAGCTGTGTATGCCGATATTAAAGTAGTTCCTTTCATATGGACTCCAGCACCTCTACAACAAGTGGCAGCCAAGTTCAGAAAACAGAAGACTACTATAGAATACCAGGTAGGTAAACAATAGATGCAGGAACAGGAAGTATTTACTTATAAACTGCATTCACACATATCCACGGCTTTTCGTTTATACTCCCCACTTTGAGGATGGTGCCCAAGCCCCGACCTTGTACTGATCATGATCAGGCATGGGCTCCAGTCTGCACACAATTTTGGCTTTTTCTAGGTGTATCAACGACAATGAACTACAGCAAAACAATACCCTGAAATACAAAGAACCCTAACCCCAGAATACAATGAACTACAGCAAAACAATACCCTGAAATACAAAGAACGAAAGAAAACAATAGAGTTGTTCATTGTCCTGAATTTCAGGACGTTGATACACCTAGAAAGACCCAATTTAGGCTTCTGAAAATTTGGGGCAGTTGCAGTTTTAGCGTGTACAAGCCGATTATTCCATGTTTTTCATGGATTAGTACTAATTTTACGTTTACGAGCTATAGGTCGGACTTTTTCGGAGCCTGCAATAAAGTTAAGATAAGTTAAAGCATTGGTAACCAACTGTCTTTCTTGTCGTTCTTCGTCATGGTCAATGATTTCTGTTTGTTCTGCCGCCATCTTTGTTTTGCTCGTACCCAGCTCCCTCTCGTCCTCACTTTTCCTTGTTCCCAGGCCCCAAAATATGCAAAATGGCCTATTCTGCCCGGATTATGGCCCAATTACGTTTTCTGCTCCTGAGGCCCTATTATGCTCGAAATTCTGCCGGCAGAATGTGCTAAAGCCTAATGAGATGGCCAATGGAAGAAGTAAATGCATTAAATGGTATCGTTCCGGTGCTCGGGCACCAAGTGTGAACTGCCATAGCGGCTAAACAAGTTCTGCCAGTGCTTCCAACATCAGCTTCATTCTTTTAATAGCTTCTATCACCTTTTTGGATATCAATGTTTCAGTCAGTGGTAATAGCCTGGCTACTACCATCCACTACAAGCCTACTAATTCACACAGTTATTCGTTATTTTCATCTTATCACCCCTCGTATGTTAAAACATCAATACCGTACTCTCAATTTGTTAGTCTTAAAGTGAGTTCCTTTGAGTCGAATCCAAATCAGGATTTCGAATTTCCGTACCTTTGGAAAAATCCGAAAATGGTTTTCGAATCCCTCGAATCCAATCTTAAGCAGGATCCAAAGGATTCGATCCAAATCCGGATTCTTTAGATTTGTAATTCAAGCGTTCCTTTGGGTAATACATACGGCCAGCGGTATTCAAAAGGTTCCGCTTGGTGGCCGCCGTGTTTGTTTCACATACTTGCATGACTTGTCTCGTTGTCATGGTAATAAATCCCATTCTGGATTTTTCTTTCCTTTCGGAAAACCGCGAATCCAAAAAATCCTTCATCACAAATCCGTTTTCGTATTTGACCAAAGGAATGCACCCTTAAGCGCAGACCCATTCCCAGCGGTGCCTGAGTACCTAAGCCGTTTCCTGGTGGGACGTCTTACTTGTGACCCTGGTATAACTAATCCCTCTCAACGAGTCAAGACCCTAGTAGACTCCTTTAGCCAGGACATTATTCATGCACCTGTGGCCAAACAAACTCCGAAACAAATTCTCGTATCATGTGGTGTTTAAAACGTTGACTGAAAATATAGAGCTTATCTAGCTAAATGCTGAATAGATTTGGTCATGGTGTGTCTTACTCTCAGCTTGAGGAAAATGACACAGCCTTGTGTCTACAGAAAATGGCCCTTTGAGTTGAAATTTCACAGTTGTGCGTCACTCCGAAAATCCTGTCTAAGCCCCTGAATCGGACCAATTCTTCCAGGAACTCAACGTTTTTACCAACTTAGCCTGGGATAATATCGATCATCGGGTGAATGGCACTGCAGTTCAACCACGAGTTTATGGACCACACCTTCCTAATGCAGTACCACCTGTTATCGAGAAGCGCAAACAGAGAAGCATCACACAGGAGGTCCAACCTCTTAGCACGTATATGTTAGGCGAGAGAGTAGGGCCACACCCACTTGCAACCATCGATGATGATGGTGATGATCAACAACATGAAGCAGAACGTGCAAGGATAAAGGATTTCATATGGCTGCTCGGAAGAAAGGCTGGCTGTAACAGCCAAAAGATCCCAAGCTGGACAGGCTTTTCCATTATCGCTCGCAGTCAATAGACTGTTACATAGGACGTGGTAGTATACCGTCCCACAATGCCCCTGCGACCCAGTTAAAAACCGTAAACGAGATCCTACGTCAGTCAGAGGAAATAAGGAAGACGCGGCTTCACCTTAACGAAATTGTAGTTGTTATGGTTCAAGCATTGTATGCTAAACCAGCAGAAGTCGCCTGGAAGCACCAAGATACTTATACTGCGACCTTCTAAGGTTAGAAACATTTCACATCATATGCAACTTACTTTTCATAATTGGAAAACGATTCCAAGACGCTGGTTTGCGTGATCTGTGCAATGATCGAATCAGGAATAATTGCAGAGGGATCAGTTTCAAGCGTTCTCGATGGTAAAATGTATAATCGGGCCGTGAGAGTTCATACTGAAGTATATGTACGAGTCTCTGCTGTGCCTAGTGTGACAACAGTTCAGCTCCTGGGTGGCAGGTAATCATCCTGATGAACTAACGAACATGCGCGAAGTGAAGATCGAGTGAGCGAGATGGCTGATAGCTTTAGCCAGGAAGAGTATGGTGAAATATTGTACAGCCAAGCTCTTGTGGAGATACACAATCTGTGGAGTCAGTTCTTACAATATCTCTTGTATGAAAACGGTGATCTTTCTGCATTCTAGATGTCCTACCTTAACGTTGTTGGAGATGTGCTGTTAGGACTGATCCGTACGTCACGAGAAGGTAATTGGCAGCTGCACCTTTGTGTCGATTTGTGCTATTCATCAGATGATTCCCTGGTGTTTCGCTTATGATAAAGTTCACTACGCAAGATATCTGCCAGTGTACTATGCCCAAATAGCGAATCTACCGACTGATCACCCTGAAGTGCATCGCAAGTTAATGGAAGGTCACTTTTATGTACAACTAGCAGAGGCGCGCCCCTTTGGACGTATCCATGTTGATCAAACCACGGAAATTACTGTCAACAAGGCCACTAAAACAACGGGGGGAGTAACTAAATTCAGTTTGAAGACAGGGGCAGTGAATAGATTCTATACGACAGCTGAATACAGATGCTCTTTCCTGGGCCAGCTCAGAGATATGGTCCAAATAAAACGGCCCTCATTTCACCATGAGCAGATGCATGCAAGCGCCAAGAAACATCAAAGATGAAAAAGCAGTAACAGCAGTTGAAAGTCTCATTCAGAGCTGGAATAATCAATTTGCAGAAAGGCAGAATCTCATCAGCCTCTCGACAGCCAAGTGGAAGCTCCCGCAGATATATCACAAAATTTAATGCAAGCTAACGAGACTGGAGAGCACTTATATATATATACCATTTCTATTTCCAGCTCAGAGATATGGTCCAAATAAAACGGCCCTCATTTCACCATGGGCAGATGCATGCAAGCGCCAAGAAACATCAAAGATGAAAAAGCAGTAACAGCAGTTGAGAGTCTCATTCAGAGCTGGAATAATCAATTTGCAGAAAGGCAGAATCTCATCAGCCTCTCGACAGCCAAGTGGAAGCTCCCGCAGATATATCACAAAATTTAATGCAAGCTAACGAGACTGGAGAGCACTTATATATATACCATTTCTATTGTTGGCGCAATTTCCTTTGATCCTAATTGATCCGAGTGCATGTTTCCTTAGCGGTAATCATATATACACTATATAAACCGTTTCCCCAACCACAATTCCCTCTTTTTCTCTGATGAAGGGCTAGCGCTCGAAACGTCAGCTGCTACTCGCTCCTCACGGCTGTTAGCATACCTTAATCGAGTTTTAGTTGATCATACCAATGTTATCCTTGTAATGTTTTATTTCCATGCAGGGCCCTTTTTGATAACAGCGACTTGTTTCTGATATACCCTGGTAAAATGTTGATTATAATTTTTTTACTATTATTCCACTTGTTTTCCTTGGGGTTGGCATACCTCAACTGACTATTTAATCACATAATGGCTTATTACAATATATAGAGGATATTACATGGCCGCGCGGAGATACGGATTTTATCTTCGAGTGTTGATGAAATATCTTACGAGTGAGCGCAGCGAATGAGTAAGATACTCATTAACACGAGAAGATAAAATCCGTATCTCCAAGCGGCCATGTAATGTTCTGTTTAATATATAATTATCGATGAAATACCAGTTTCAATCTCTTACTAAAAAGGCTAGAAATCTTTGAAATCGAGTCATATTTTTAAAAGTGATATCTTCACGTGTGAAGATATCATTTATATCTTCACGTGTGAAGATATCACTTATTAGAAAGAAATATACACTGGTATTTCATCGAAAATTATATATTAAATATATATATCAGTTATTAAAAGTAAAATGTCTTCACTTTGCCATTAAAACCTCTTCATTTCAGAAATTTCTTGCAAGTGGTATACAAGTTATTGGTGTGTGGGATGATCACGACTATGGGATGGACCGGGGAGGGAAGGTGAGTTAAAATATTCAATGATCAAATTCCATATTAATGGGCTCCCGTAAGTTATAATAATCAATTTTGGTTACCTTTAATTATTTAGGAACAGGTCATGGGGCCAAATTATTTTATAAGGCAATATGGGGAAATTGCGGGAAAGGTCTAGCATGATATTTTCATTTAGTCCCCCCCCCCTCCTTAGACTGCGAGCTCGAGGTCTCTATTATACAAATAGAGTGTGTCCGTCGAGGAACTATCGGCTGATAGTTGCCCACGGAAATTTGATGTTCTTAAAACAAATATAAGCCCGAGAACGCAGTTCAAGGGCTTTTATGCTAGTTTTAAGAACATCAAATTTCCAAGGGAAACTATCAGCCGATAGTTCCGAGACAAACACACTCTATTTGTCGTTATTGTTCAACACAATTGTCTTCCGCTCTCAGCGGACACTTTCGCCTGATAGTTTGCATCCGCGGACAACAACTACACGTCACCTGATCGTTTTTAGCCAATGAGCGTGCGCCAAAATTTTGTAATGAACTATAATATAGTGTCCATCCAGGAACTATAAATACAATAACCTAGTTATGGCGTTGAAATATACCCTGATATTTTGTCTGAAATCTGATCCGAGAAGAGAACACAATTTTTGTATTGTTCTCCGTCCTCAAGGGAATAGAAAACATTGGTCTAATTACCTGAAACAGTACGAGGGTGCTACGGAATCAGATACACGAGGACGGGGTCTTAGTTCTCATGATCAGATATATATAATTTGTCATTTCAGTTCACACATAATAAAATTATTATTGAATGAAATATGGTACCACCCATCTGATTTGCCTCTTCTCTCTCTATTCTTTTGTATGTACTTAATTACCAAATGATTGATAAATTCCTGCGATTGTTTTAATATCTATTATTTCCACGACCATTTATTATTTATAATTTTATCATGTTAGTTACTCAGCTAGATTAGCTCTGCTATTCTGAGTAACTTTTACCATCATTTCTTAGTCTATAAAATACTAAAGTACATGTAATTAAGTTCAGTTTTTGGTAATAAAGTCGAGTTGTTGTTGTTGTTTTAAGAACATCAAATTTCCAAGGGAAACTATCGGCCGATAGTTCCGAGACATACACACTCTATTTGTCGTTACTGTTCATCACAAAATTATCTTCCGCTCTCAGCGGGCGCCATCGCCTGATAGTTTGCCTCCTCGGACGACAACTATCACGTCACATGATCGCTTTTAGCCAATGAGCGCGCGCCAAAATTTTGTGCTGAACTATAACGCCTGATAGTTTGCCTCCGCGGACGACAACTATCACGTCACATGATCGCTTTTAGCCAATGAGCGCGCGCCAAAATTGTGTGGTGTACTATAACGCCTGATAGTTTGCATCCGCGGATGATAACTATCAAACTATCACGTCGATCACGTGATCACTTGTGGCTAATGAGCGCGCACCAATATTTTGTGGTGAACTATAACGGTAGATATTTGGCGAGGGGTGAAGCCACGAGTCAGCTATCAAAGTCGATAGAAACCAAGAGCGAGAAGTCTAATTGTTTTAGCATAACCAAGGTACCGTTCTATCAACTTAGTGATAGAGAAAACAGTAAAAAAAAACTTGCAAAAAAAACATTTTCTAAGTGATTTTTGTATCGATAGATGGCGCCAGGTTAGCCAATCAGACGGCGAGTTTGCCAATGAGACGGCGGTTGGGTTATGCTAATTCGCGATAGCCCGTCCGTACTATACTTTAAGTGTTTGTGGCCCCGCATTTGTCGCAAGGTCTCTCTCAACCAGTGTGCATTGCACCTATATCGTGTCAGTATCGCCGGGTTATTGTTATTATCCGAAAACTTTCAAATATCTTCCCTCCGAAGCATCATGCCATTTGTTTGAGTTTCAAAAGTCACGGACATATATATAAATCTCAGATTCCTTCTGCGTTTTGAATTTCGGCGACCTACAAAATGGCGGCCACTGGGATTTCAGCGCGCAATGCACCTTGGGTTAAGAGGGAACCTTTAAAGATTTCTGAACCGATACATTTGGAAAGCTAGGTTAAAACACCGCCGAGTATGAGTACTTGAAAAAAAACTTTTTTTCTTGAAAAGTCCCTGAATTTGATTTGTCTAAAGCTTTATGTAATCTTTCCTCTCGTCCCAATCCCTAACCGTGCAACACAGGTAACCCAAAATCACACTTGCACTCGAAACTTGCATATATGCACACAGAAGGCGCTAGCAGGAAAAAGGGAAATATTGTTTTGAGCATTGAGAAGAACAACACGCTGTTAACATACTGTATAGATGACGCAGCTTCCCTAATATTAGCATCACAGAGATCGGCTTCAGTCACAAGGTATCTTCCTGGATTTTATCGACGAACCTGTTGACAGTATACGACGCCGGAGAGAGGGTGCATACGCCTCCTATGAATATGGCGATGGTGATAAGACGGTTAAGGTAAGCACCTCATTCATATCTCATGTCGCGCGGTAAGAAGTCTGGTAACAATGGTATCAGAGCGAGGCTAGTTGTCCCAAAGATCGCAAAAATGGAGTCGGTCAGAAATGTCTTAGTTTCCATCGTACCGCTCTGTTGTGTTCTTTTGTATCATAAGGAAATTAACGTTATTTACCGCCATCGACTGCAGATCTTGCTCTTCCTGTGACTGAGACAACTGGCCTCGCTTTTATGCCTTTACGAATAAGGACAATCGTGAAAAAAGGTATTTTTATACTGATTGTATTAATTAGAACAGGTTTCAATTGAGTGTCGAAAGATTTCGGTGATTGCTTTGGTTTTGCGTTTACTTAGCTTTTCTATTGGCTGTGAAAATGTTTTGTAATCAGTCAGCGAATCAAATTCCAGAGTAAAGCCGATCGTGGTTTTGGTTCGTCGCGTCATGAATCCACCGATGCGTTTACTTTTCCTCCTGATTGGTTGCTTTCTCATGCCAGTGAAACCAATCGGTATTCACTTAAGTTCGTGATTGGTTCGTTGTAATTGCTTTGGTTTTGGTTTTACTACAGTCAATTGAAACCTGCTCTAATAAACTGATTGATTACAAACTAGCCCATTTTCGATATATGCTTCACTTGTCACGCACCGCAAAGGTTTTAATATAAGGCTCCAGGGTAAATCAAATTTATTCGTTTCTCCTTTCGCGGATCACTGAGCATTATGCACCGGAGACTTATGTTGAAACCTTTGTTCGCAAAAAGTGAAGAATATATCGAAAGCGGGATATTGCTGGTTTTCACTTGACGTCATAACCGCCATGTTGGTGCCCTTAAACAATAGATTCCTCATTAGCTTCTTTTGTTGGGGCACCAACATGGCCGCCATGCCCTTTGTTATTTGAATCTCTGGGGATTGAGTGAAAACCAGCAATAGCGATACTTCGTGTTGATAAACATTACAATGTTATGCTAATGTGCCAACCATGATTTGTAAAGCCCGCTTTGTGTCAGGAACCAATGGGTCTCTGGTTGGCACATTAACGACAATGGATGACGTGCAGTAGGTATCGCTATTATAACCACCAGGATTGACACGTCTGTTTTGAGGAACTCCAAGAATGAAGAAATTAAAATAGTCGAGATTTACGAAGTACCCGCTTAAAAATGTCAGTTAAAAGTGCACTGATTTCATTTTAATTAATTATATGTTTGGTTCGATTCTTTAATAGCGTACTTTCGATACATGCTTCACTTATCACGCACAAAGGTTTCAATAATATGAGGCCTCGGGGTAAATTAAATTTATTATATATTCTCCGAGAACAGAATAAATTTTATTTTCCCCGGAGCCTCGTATTGAAACCTTTGTGCGTGACAAGTGAAGCACATATATCGAAAATCGGCTATTATATTAATTAACCACATCCTGGTTAGCTTGTGCTTATGCGCCGATCTGAATTGTTGGAGGTCGGGGCAGAGGCGAATCCAGGGGGTGGGTGTAAGGGGTTGCAACCCCCTATGACTCCTGGAGATTACTGTAATTAGCATTTCAGAGTCTCTTGATTTCAAACAAATTATCTTTGCAACTCCCCTTTTTGAAAAATCCTGAATCCGCTCCTGCGAGGATTCAAAACCCTGGCCGGACAAACACTCGGGGTTATAAAGTAACTGAGTACAGAAGGTGCTGCCTTTGTGAAACAATCTCGTTCTCAAAATGCAAATGGTTAAACCTTCATGTCTTCTCGGAGGACATGAAATCGTAGGTTTCACGTCGGCCTCAAGTTTATCAGTCTCACCAGATTGTCACGAGTTACCGAATGAAATAAGGTTGCTCTATCTTTACCTTTTACCCTTCCCTCCCGACTGACAGATAATCCTTCTTGACACGCGGTCACATCTGAAAAGAGGAGCAAGCTGTGACATCCTAGGCGATGAGCAGTGGGCGTGGTTAGAAAAACAGCTGAGTGACAGTAACACTGCGACAGTGACACTCATCGGTAGTGGCATACAAGTATTGTCCGATCTTCCCTTTACTGACAAGTGGCTGACATGCTCTGAGAGCTATGATAGGCTAATATGGCTGCTTCAGAGGACCCCGAGGGTAAGCGGCTTGACACGAGTTACGTTATGATTGTATGAGCTGTAAAAGGGCACTGGCAATCGAATAGACAGGAAACAATCACGTGCTGATATAATACTTCATTAACGAATGAATTGAGCTCGTGATCCCCATGGGAAAGGCGTTGCCATGGATGCTGCATGGCAAGCTATCTTTAAAAACGCTGCTTTAGAAAGATCGACAATCGATTGGAGATGGGAAATAGTATTTACAAAACAGGTTTTTCTAAAAATACTACCGATCTCGTGAAAGTGGCTTTTAAATAAATCAAGTCAGATGTTTTTGCCAGCAAGCCACGTGATTGCATTCCTGCAAACTTGAAGTTTCCTAAAAACAAAACTACAAATATAACACCCTGAGATAGTATGGGGTGCCAAGTGTCCAAAAATTATATGTCACAATTATATGAAAATTATATGGAAATTATATATATAATCGTTAT